>JAFFST010045758.1:1979-14886 GCA_022414735.1 Noturus placidus | reverse complement strand
AAAAATTACAGTTTTATATCTTTGTTTGAGGCCTGAAATGTGGCAAAAGGTCGAACAGTTCAAGGGGGCCGAATACTTTCGCAAGGCACTGTACTAACTACTCTGAGTACTTTTAAAAAGTCATTATTTATACTTTTACTTAGCAGACAAAAGTAGACGTAAAAGATTTGAGAACTAATAATATTTTTACTTGAGAATGATTTTCCCTGTACACTTTCCATCATATAATCATGCATGAAAGGAATATGATGATACAAGGTATACATCCACACAAGGTGAGACTGAGGCTAGACACTGAGCGAGTCAGAAGCAAATGGACAGAGAGGCACATATAGATGTACACAGCCCTGTACATATAACCACCTACAGAGTGTCAAATACACACGTTTCTGTCATGCATATAGAGTAAGCTAAGAGCAGATGGCAGGAGGGACGAACACTGCTTATTTAATCTGCCACTATTAGGAAGTAATTGTGTTTATACCTGGAGAGCAACAGAATATAAAAGTCAGGCAAACAAACTGCTTTCAGCTCATTAATCTGCAGTTGACCATTTGTTCTACCATGTTTATGGATGAACCTGATTTGGAAAGAAATATGGAAGAAATGCTACAGGTGTGTGTTTGCTTTCACGTTATGGCTGTGATTAACTTGGGAACGTATTTTTTTTTTTTTGCATCATATGATAGTGGGCATCACTTTATAGATAGCCTTGTTTTTATTTTTATTTTTTGCATTTTTGTCACATAAAAAAAACTCTACTAGTTCTGTGAGTTTTTGTTATTTTTTAATTTGTACCCATTTCTTTCAGTTTATTATTATTATTATTTTTTTACCCTATCTTCTAGGTTTTCATTTTTATACCTCATTTTGTCTCCTACATTACAAGGGCGGCTTGTCCACTAATCCACTAACCGTGGGGTTGGCGGTTCGAATCCCGGCCCGGGTGATACCATGCCGAAGTGTCCTTGGGCAAGACACTGAACCCTAAGTTGCCCCCAATGGCAAGCTAGCACCTTGCATGGCAGCTCTGCTACCATTGATGCGTCAGTGTGTCTCATTTGTAAGTCGCTTTGGATAAAAGCGTCTGCTAAATGAATAAATGAATGAATTAGCACTTAATGCTAACAAACTAAACAAGTACATTCATGCACTTAGCACCTCTTGGCATTGCAACATGCTAATACACATTCAGATTTGTACGAATTTACCCAAGTCCTATGAAACTGCACAAAGGTCAAATCAGTAGGAAATATTTGTTACCAAAATGTATAGTAAGTGTTGCAGCTAAGCCAACACACACACACACACACACACATCTCAACAGTGCCTCTTTCAGCAGATTAACTTTTGATTAGATTCTGAGTAGATGTTTGCTGCTGAAGATAACATTTATAGAAATCGCCCATGATAATTATTCCTTTTTCTCCCTCTCGTGGGTGTCTGATTACCACCAGTGTTTAGGGAAGTTAATGTTGACGGCCCCAGCGGGATGCTGGAAGTGATGAGCAAGTGGCTGCCCCGAGGCTAACTCGCAACTAGTGGCAGCTTATTTCACACATCCAAGAGTGTGCTCAGCCAATAATATCTAACCGAATCACACAGAGACAATAAAGACCCATACTGGCTACTATTCACTCTCTGTCACACTCACACACACACGCAAACAGTCTTTTCAACCAAGGAGTTGAGTAATTACTGAACAGAGTGCTTTTCTTGTGGAATATTAGTAGAGGAAACACATATGCCTGTGTGCTAGCCTTTTGAGAAGTTGGCTCAGTGTGTAAATCCTGTCGGTCTTAATTTTTGTGCCTGCATGTAAAGTACAGTATATTACTGTTGTATTGTTCTAAAATTCAAATTGATGGTCCGAGAATCCCATTGCTAAGCAATAAACGGTATACCTGATCTTATTTGTAGTATTATATTGACCGTTCTAATATACCATTAGCACATCTTCCTGGTTCATTTGACTCAGTTCCTTTAAGGCAAGTTACTTGCATTCTTCAAGTTGCCACGATTCCCCAATGACGAAAGCTGCGACTTAGATGCTCAATCGATGAATAACCAACAGTTGCCTAGGGTTGCAGTGCATTACACTGATGAAAATTGAAACTGTGCTCTGCTCACAGAAGAGCAGCAATATACTGAAGTGTGAACTGAGCATTTATGAATGTAGCAAAGAAAGGGAACATTGAAAATAAAAGTCACCACAATTAAAGCACATAATAGTCTGGCTGCAGCTGAAGGCTAAAGACTAAGGAACATAATTGCAATTGAAGAACGTGGAGGAAACCCACATGTTCAAGAGGACAACACTGATCACAGTAACCTGGAGCCACCATGATAGGAAGTTGCAAATGTTTAAAAATTTCAGTGTGTGCATGCGTGTGGGGTAGTCGTAGCTCAGTGGTTAAGCAATTGGATTACCGGAAGGTCATGAGTTCAAATCCTAGCACCACCAAGCTGCTACTGTTGCCCTTGAGCAAGGCCCTTAACCCTCAAGTGATCAGTTGTATAAATGAGGATCAGGATAAACTGCTTACTGAAAATGAATGAATAAACAATTACCTAGGCTAACTACACAAACAGCACTCATAATGTGGGCCTTCCCCAAAACCTAAACCTGGAAAAAAAAATTTATGATTTCTTTTATAGGCACAAACCTGTTCCAGCATGACAATTCCCCTGTACACAAAGCAATGGCCATGAGGCCATGAGGCCATGAGGTTTGCCACAGTTGATGTGAAAGAACTTCCTAAAGAGAGCCCTGTCCTCAACCACACTGAACACCTTTTGTGATGAACTGAAACACAGACTTTTCACTTGACATCAGTGCCTGACCTCACTAATGCTCTTGTAGCTGAATGAACCCAAATCCCCACAGCCACACTCCAAATCTAGTGGAAAACCTTCTCGGAAGACTGGAGGTTGCTATAGCAGCAAAGGGGGATGACCACCATGTTATTGCCCATGGTTTTGGCTACATGAGGATGTGATGGTCAGGTGTCCACATTTTTGGCCATATAGTGGATTTATAGACATGTACATTTGTAGAATGTACTAGTTCTATGAAATTCAAATGCATCATGATGAAGCCATACAACTGCAAGCTTGTGGTAAAAATCCTTATCATTTGTACAAGTTTCGGCTGTGGCTCAGTCGGTAGAGCGGGTTGTCCACTAATCCTCCAACCGTGGGGTTGGCGGTTCGAATCCCGGCCCGGGTGATCCCATGCCGAAGTGTCCTTGGGCAAGACACTGAACCCTAAGTTGCCTCCGATGGCAAGTTAGCGCCTTGCATGGCAGCTCTGCTACCATCGGTGTGTGAGTGTGTGTGTGTGAATGAGACACAGTGTAAAGCGCTTTGGATCCAAGTGCTTTGGATAAAAAAGCGCTATATAAGTGCGCCATTTACCATTTATTTATTTCTCCTCCCCTATTAACCCTTGAATGTTCTTTACCAGTGAGGTTAATTGCTAACTAACAAGATTCCTACCACATTGGGATAATGTGAAGAAAACAATTTTATTGTTCTGTAATATATACAGTATGTGACAAAAAAGCTTGTAAACTTGTACTTGTAAATAATCTGATAAACCATGGACAGTCTGCTGGAATATAATAATGTTGTTTAAAACATTTAATACGGACCAATCTACTAAACTGATACGGATACGTTAACTAAAGTGTTGCCTTCTGTTTTGCCTCACCAGTTTGTCTTATTTATTTTTTTAGTTTTTTGAGCACATATCCTGCTCCCCATTCATCTACTCAGAATAAACTTTTTTAAAGTTGTCATGCTGTCAATTCTTATCAATATCAATGTCATGTTGTCATTAATGACCTGTGACCACACTTTAAACAGTTTTTTTGACTTCTACTGTTTATAACTGCACTGTGCTTGAACGATTATTGATGAAGCTGGGATGTGTGCTGCTCACTATCCTCTTAATCTGGAAAATGCATATCTTACTTTACTGATAAATTAGTATTCCTATTAGTTATATTTATTATTGTTTTTACTCCTGCAGAAGTACCATAATTACTCTTGGCAACATCTACCTTTGCTCAGTGGTCAGTGTGCTAACGAAATCTTGCTAAATACAGTCAGAGAGAATGCTTATTTAGCAGTCTTGTTATGTCCAGGAATTACATGGAATAGACTATGTCTACTGGATATTAATGAAGATAGAACACCATGATTTAATATAGAAATGCATAACAACAAATAAATATCTTTAAAATAGTAAAAAAAAGTCCTGAAATTGCAACTCCAATAGTTATAATGTTAATATTAAATTAAAGTGAAATTACAACTGAAGTCACTAATGCAAATTAAAAGAAGATAAATCCTTTTGAAGTTATATTATCAGTTCAAGGATCTCACTAAGAGTTGAGTTAGAGCTGAAAAAGCTAAAAGTAGGTTACTGTCTTGTCTATTTGTGTTTTTTGTCCCTGAAAGAGACAAAGAAAATGTGTCTGTGTATTTGTCTGATTGAGATTAGATCTATGCGAAGCTGGACTGCTCAACCTGGTGTACTTTCCCAACTAGCCATTGCACTCTACTGCTTCAGTAAGTAGCACAGTATGGATGATTAATCATAATATAAAAGGATACCCATTACACACACACATGTGATGGAGGGCTGGAGCAAATATCAGGACTTGCTGACAATGATTGGACCTGCCTCCGTGTGCTTGACAAGCAGAGTGTGAATGTATCAGGCAGATCAAGGTCTCCTCATGCCTCGTATCAGGACCTGTCTGTGTGTGTGTGTGTGTGTGTGTGAGAGTGAGAGAGAGAAGAAAACATCTGTCATAGCCCTCAATAATGCCATACTATGCATATGGAAAGAATTGAGAAGCGGGAAAAATGGAAGGGAAAAAGTGAGGCACATAACACGATGTAATGCACCAATTAATTGCAGAGCAGCATGCAGTAATGATTTCACTCCTGCTGGGTGGAAAGTGAGGGCATTGGCCAGTCTAATTGCCACGTAACTCAAACCTTTTGCTCTACTGCCATTTTTAGGAGGTTAAGTGTTACTTTATGGCCTTATGGGCAAACCCTCCACCTGCAATTTGCTCCTTTGACTTACCACCCCCAGTAATGCACTTTCCTACCTATGTGATTATTTATGCTCACTGAACCAGTTCAGCTCAACACAACTGAAACTGGACAGGGGAAGATTGGAAAAACATGGCCTGATCTACAATTTCAGTTCACAGGAGATCAAACCAGCCCATCTGGCACCAAGAACCATGCAACGGTCAAATCTTTCCCCATTCTGATGTTTGATGTCAATATTAACTGAAGCTCTTCACCTGCATCTGTATGATGTTATGCATTGCACTGGTTCAACACGATTGGATAATCGCATGGAAGAGGATGTGTACAAGTGTTCTTAATAAAGAGGATGTTGAGCATAGGTAGCATATAGAAGGATGAGTGGAACATAGCAGGGACGATTTATAGCCTTCCCACATGGAATCACAGTAAAAATCACAAGGTCACGACTTTGCAATTGGTACTTGACAAGGAAACAAGCAAATTGAAAGACACTGCTAATTCTAGAAGAAACCACCCTGGCCAAAGAAACCAAATAAAATACTGCATTAGTATTTGATCAGTGAAACGAAATAACTTTGTGGACAGTATACACATTTAAATCCGATTTAACATTTGAATCTTAAATATTAAAATTTTGAGGATGTTTTTAAAAGATGAAAGCCCTTTAAACATATTACTATTTCTTTACTTTGTTTCAAAAATACATACCACAGCATGTTAATGTTACGGAAACATCAGGCACCATGTAACATACTATGGTGGTTTAACAGTTCTCTATCATTGGTTAACTGAGCTGAAAATATCCTGTGCTTAGATTATCAATATTCTCAATTATCATTATGCCTAACAAAATTAAAATAGCACCATTTGCATAAAGCAGATTGATGAGATGGGGAAGAAGAATTAAAATAGGTTTACTTCAGATGTTCTGAGATTTGTAGATGAGATATCATACTCCATTTGAATGGCAATCCATCATATTTCTATCATATTTTCATCTCATATATTACATTTTATAGTAACAACTTTACAGTGCCATGAGCTTTTTACTCTACTGCTCTCCTATTTCAATAAGAATTTAATCTAAAATGGTTAATTCAGGAGGAATATAGTGCAATGCTCTCTGTTCAAGATGCTATATTGCATTAACACTGTATAGTCATTGCCATAATAGCATAAAGTATACTTATAAAAATCAGTACTAGATATGCACTATAAATGTCAACTTTAATTATCACTATTTATGTAAATTGTTTTAATTATATTAATATATAAATTGAAAAATGTGTATTGTGTGTGTGTGTATGTATAGGCATCCTTTGTTAAAATGTGAAGTTTACCATAATTACATAACTGGATAACACAGTAATAAGTAATAATAAATAAGATAAGATAACAGTAATAATATGCAAGTGGAAGCCATGACACAGTGTTTTAGTTTTCACATAGTTCAAACTCCAGCATTAAAACCAAATCAAAAAGTAAAACTAACAATAACCAGGTGTCCATAACAATTTGTCCCACTTGCTTTCAGTAACCAATTAATCCTGGTCAGGATCATGGTATTTTGTTACCTATCCCAGGAACAAGGTGTGAATACTCCTTGGACTGGATACTAGTTCATCGCCAGGCACCATACAAACACATACTCACTCATTCACACTTACGAGCAATTTAACTTGGCCAGTCCACCTACTGATAGTTTCTGAGGTGGGAGGAAACCAGAGGAAAAAATCGATGTAAGGACAATTTAATTAATTAATCTCGCATATAGTGCATATCCCATCATGGTACATCTAGAGAGTGGAAGCTGTAACTTTCATGATGATGGATGGATGTGTGCATTTCATTTCTACACCACAGAAACTATACAGGATAGCTCAAAATTCTTTACAAACACATATTACCTGATACGGTGTTTTAAAGGTTGCAATCTCTGCAATAGGTGGTTTAAAAATGTATTAGTAAATAGTACTCTATACTGCTGATGGGGTCAACGGTGCATCAGGCCCTGCTTTAATGGCTGTGTCCTGAAAACACACTTGACCTCAAAATTATCTTTTCTCAATTACCTTCCAGCTTTCAGGGAGAAGGGAGAGGTATACATGTACTTACTCAAAGGCAGTGTAATGCTGAGGTAAACCGGCTCTGTGGGGCGACAGGTGTTATTTGTGCTTCAATTTGCAGCAATCAGACAGTGTAGATGAGGCAGCAGTGAGCTGTACTGTGAATAGAATCACAAACAACCCTAGAAACAGATTCACCTAGCATGTGTGCGATTCTGTTTTCATCCTTCAGTGCATTCAGTAAATTTCATTGAGCCCGGTGATAGTGTGGGCATTCTTGACCAACTATGTATCCCCTCAAGTGCCGCTACCCCTCCAGGTGACCACAGTGTAGAAAAGTACACTGGACACAATAGACAGATAGAATAACCCCAGTATTCTTCTGCATGCAAGAGAAGCCTTCACTAGTTTTTTTCTTTCTAGATTCTATCTCCAATCCAGGTGAGACCCGGGGTACTTTTCAGACTGCACCATCTTCACGCCCTCATCCTGGATAGTAATTGTCCGCATCATGGCAGAAAGGACAACACCAGTTTCTTTCTTTCACCAGCACTACAAGGCAAAGTCCTGTCACCAGTTTCCTGCACTACTGTATTGGCACTGGTGTGTAGAAAGTGAAGAAAAGGGGAAACAAGCCCCCCATTGCTTCGAACATGCAGTTTTGGAGCCTAACAAGTTGCGGCCTTCTGGTCAGATAGTCTAAGAGACCATGGGGTATCAACCTGCATTGTACTATGGTTGTTTCCCAGTGGGAGAGTCAGGATAGAATTGAAAGCACTAGAGACGGTGGCTCTGTCTTTACCTAGGTGTAAATACGATCTGTAGAGCAGGTAGATCTTCTATAACGTAGGTGGGCTTTGTGGTACATGACCGGAGGTCAGAGCTGTTTGAGGACCAGCTTCTCAAAGGTCTTAATGATGTGAAATGGGAGTGCAACCAGTCTGTATTTCCTAAGGGTGCTGTTGTGTGTCATTAAAAAGATGGTTGGAACAGGACTCAGCACCCTGGAGCTAATTCCATCAGACCCCAAAGCCTTACTTGTGTGAAGCTTTTCCCAGCTCTCCCCTCACCTGGTCCAGTGGGATAGACTATAATGTGCAGGAGAGGGTGGGGACAGAAGAGGTGGTGTCCTCAGGGGGTAGGGTCACAGGGACTGCAAGATGGAGGAAAGGGTGGAAAAATCCCAGAAATATGGTGTTTCGGCCTGCTTGTGGCCTGTTCTGCTGGCCTCTCAGATATACAAACTCTCTGTAGTAGATGTCCATCAGTAGCTAAAGAATGTGTTGGGGTTAGATTAGTTTTTATAGCTTGTTCCTGTAGGCCTGTAAGTACTGTATGTTGTAAACAAAACTATGCACAAATACTGAACATGCAGTACACTATAGCCTACAGTCCATTTTATATGTTCTATAGATTATACATACATTATTTGTGTTAATATAACATATTTACAATTTTTAGATGAAAGCATTCATTTTTGCTTAATGAACTTTTTCCAAAGGGCTGCCTTTCAAATTGTTACGTTACCTTTGCGGAGACAAGCGCGGACGAGTGATCCAAGCTGCGAGGAGAAGCGAGGAGCAGAAACAGTGACGTGAGCTTTGACAATGGATCAGGCAAACAGGTAAACAAGGGCGTGGGCAAAATCGTAGTTGAGAAACGGGTATAATCCTTAACCAATGTAACAATCCAATATACTCTTTTTGGCATACGACAGCGATGGATCTGCTGAGTGTTTACTTCGCGCCGTGTTTTTGTTAACGAGGTTCTTTATAGCCTTGGGCGGCGCGCAGGTGTTTCCACTCAGTACTCCGGTGAACTTGAGCGCGGGGGTTGCTGGGATCTGTAGTCCGCACTGGCATGGTAGCCGCGAGTTCGCCATGACGTTACAGAGCCCCCCCCCCCCCCCCCCCCCCCCGGCTCACTCCGGGAGCCGAAGTCTTCCGAAGCAGACCCCTCCTCCGTGGACCCGGTTTGTCTGGATGGGCCGCGTGGAAATCCCTTCGCAGGGCGTCATCCAGAATGTCACGGGCAGGAACCCAGAACTATTCCTCAGCCTGTATCCCTCCCAGTCCACCAGATACTGCAGCCCTCCCCTCCTCCGTCTGTAGTCAAGGATGTCACGGACACGGTATGCCGGGCGGCCCTCTATCTCCATCGGTTCAGGCGGGGAGTCCATCAGGCCTAGCTGTGGCCAGGGGCCCCGAGATTACCGGTTTGAGATTGGAGACGTGGAATGACGGGGCGATACGCCAGTGTCTTGGGAGGTCCAGATGATAAGTGACATTAATCTGTCTCAAGATTCGGAAGGGCCCACTATGCTTGGCTCTTAGTTTTGTGCCCATGGATGGTGACTTCAGATCTCTAGTGGAGAGCCATACCCTGTCCCCGGGTCGATAGTCAGGGTGAGGTCTCCGGTGTCGGTCGGCGTTCCGTTTGGCGGTATGAGATGCCTGTTGGAGCCGCTGATGGGCACGTTCCCAGACTTGTTCGCTCCTGCGAAACCACTCATCTACCACCGCCGATTCTGTGTGAGATGCATCCCAGGGGAACAACAGTGGCTGGTAACCCAAAACACACTGGAACGGGATGAGCTGGGTGGCAGAGTGCCGTAGGGAGTTCTGGGCGTATTCCACCCATGGCAAGAATTGGCTCCAGTCTCCTGGGTTGGCGGAGCAATGGGTTCGGAGAAGTTCGCCGTGATGTTACACAAATACATAATATAACATAATTGAAATTGAATACTTGCTCTAGTATATTAGCATAGTGGATGTTGGAATATTTTGTGAAATTCAACATAATTCAATGCTATCAGGTCGACCTCAAATGTGATTCACTTGTATTTGGTGATGAGGGTCCTTATTAGCAGATAGATTGTGCCAAATTAACTCTTAAGTTTTAAATCTCTCTCTCTCTCGCATGCTAAAAGTGGGTGTGGTTAGCATGAGTGCTGCATGCGTTTGCTACGTTTCCCAATCTTCATTTTCTTTTCTTTATTTTTTTTTTTGAGCACTTTAGTTTCGTGCAGGTTAGTGATATTAGTTAGAAGTCAGTGTGTGCATGTGTGTGATTGAGTGAGTGTGAGAGGCAACATGGCCCCTACCCCTTTGGGGGTTGTGTCGCCTCTGTCCAACTGGCATGGGCTTATGTGTTTTCCGGAGGTGTCTGTGTCTATTGAGGATGTTCTTGCTGTAGGAGAACAGGTGGGCCATGATCACGTCAACTCGGCCTCCAGAAGTAACAAAGCTGAAAACTGAGAATCTGGTCAGCAGGTTAATTGAGAGACGTATGTGGCAGTTACAACTTCTGCCCCGGCGTCTAAAATCACCATCTCTAATGTCCCCCCGATTTATCACTAATGAAGCCATCGTTAAAGAGCTGACCAGATTTGGGAAAATGATCCCACTAGGCTGTAAAAACACTACACTTAAATATGTGCTGGCCTTCAGGAGACAGGTGTACATGTTCCTGAACTCTCCCAATAACGCCCTTGAGGTGTCTTTTCGGATCACTAGTGGGGACAAATCCTACATGGTGTATGCCAGCACTGAAAGTATGGATATCTGATATAATTGCTTTACCTGATCAGCAAGGATCATGAAGAGGTGAAGGTACAGAGTGATATAAACACCAGATACTAGATTAATCTCAAGGTGGCTGAGATTATGGAGAATGTGGCTGATAATAATGTGAATGGTGCTGATAATTTAGAGAATGTTGCTGTGAACATGGTTAATGTGGCTGAGAACAATATGCATGGTGCTGATAATGAGAAACCAGGCTGCAGTGATACTGGAAAGTGTGTGAATCAGAGTTACTAACTCCTCTGTCTGTAGTGAGGGTGACCTGGAAGTTTAGATGAATGAAGGACAATGTGATGAAATGGATACAGTTCCAGAAGCAACTGAAAAAAGTTTCCGTGATTAGGATATTCTTACTGATGATGATGCAGATAAATATTGTGATAGTGATGTATACACAGTGGATCAGATCAATGCTTTCCTGGATGTAGCTAAGGAGAATAGTGTTGAAGTGCTGAACATGTAAAGAAAGCAGCTGAGTTATCAATACAGAACTGAATTAAGACTGAAAAAATACATAACAGCAATCAGACAGAAGACTAAATATGCACATATCTTTCTTTCTGCTCTGTTTTCTATCACAACTGCTTCTTACTATCATCCTACCCTCCTTTACCTTGGATATTTTAAGAATCTGATCCTTAAATCTAAACAGGGTTAGAGATAATAATAAATGAGCTTTACTAAAAGAATGGATCACTTTGAAGGATTTGAATGTAATATTTTTACAGGTAGAATGGGATTTACATTGGGAGGGAGAGTATTTTCTCAGTCATGGGACTAATCTCAGTGTAGGGTTGGCAATACTTTTCTCTGCTCATGGTCAGGGTAAAAATAAAAGACAGAGTTTGAATTTATTAAATTATGCTCTGAATACTGGAAATGAAAGAATCTGACTTTTTGCAATTTTTAAAGATGAACTTGCTTCTTTCACACAAGATGTCTTTCTGGTTGTTGGTGGGGATTTTATTGGAATTGCACACTTGATTTTACTCTCGATAAAAACAGTGAAGAAACTCATTGTTTTTATCTGCTAAAATTTTAGAGGAAGTCATTACACAGACAGGGCTGGTTGATGTGTGGAGAGAAAAGAATAAAGGTTTAGAACAATACAGTTGGCTTAAAGTGGCAGCAGGGAGAGTTAGTACTGCATGCCTGGATCGCTTTTTTATGAGTTGCACACCGTGCAATAGAGTCATACAGTAAGTGCATGTTACGCCTTGTGTGTTCTCTATATCACAACCTCCTCACAGCACCTGTAACTGTGTCACAAACAAAACCACAGTGTTTTATTGCTGTTTTAATACAAAGTTAACTCAAGACTTCAAGAATGTAAAATTTTTTTGGTGGTGCTAAAAGTCTTTTCCAGTGGTGGGAGGTGAGAAAGGTTTACATAAAGCTCTTCTGCCAACAGCTTATGTCACACACTTCAGTTAAGATCAAACAAGCTGTGTCTAATCTAGAAGTGGATATCACAGGTATTCAAAATATCTTAATTGTTCAGAACAATGTAAATGTGCAGAAAGATCTTATTCAGAAGAAACAATAATTAAGAAGTGTTTTAAAAGAAAAGGCCAAAGGGGCAATTATTAGAGCACGTTTTACTTCTGTGTGTGACATGGATGCTCCTAGAGCTTACTCTTTTGACCTGGAAAAAAGAGTGTTGCTAATAATTTTATGCATGTTTTACATGGGTCTGATGGAAGTGTTACCTCAGTCCCAATGGAGATGAGACTAGCTTGTGATTTTTACTCAGCTTTATATGCTAAAGAGGTCACAGAAAACAATGATCAGATGAATTTTTTAAAACCTGCTTGTGATTGATATAAAACACAAAATGCTTCTGGACTCTGAATTGACCAGTGCGTCAGCTGTCTTCGGACTGAGCACCATGGACTACCTACTGAGTTTTATCAAACTTTTTGGGGAACTACAGGCAAAGACATTTATGAAGTTTTATAAGAAAGTTTTAAAGCTAAAATGCTTCCAAAAAACTGTCAACATGCTGTCCTCTCTAGTAAATCGACGTATGCCGACGATTTACTACTTTACAGTGGTGTGAAAAAGTGTTTGCCCCCTTCCTCATTTCCTGTTCCTTTGCATGTTTGTCACACTTAAGTGTTTCGGAACATCAAACCAATTTAAACAATAGTCAAGGACAACACAAGTAAACACAAAATGCAATTT
>JAFFST010045757.1:2044-27715 GCA_022414735.1 Noturus placidus | reverse complement strand
TAATGTTCCGAAACACTTAAGTGTGACAAACATGCAAAGGAACAGGAAATGAGGAAGGGGGCAAACACTTTTTCACACCACTGTATGGTTTAGCTCCTCCTCCACTGGCTGGCCGTATTCATTTTGAGTAACCTGAGGTGCAGCTAGGGCGGATTGCATAATTCCACGCGGGAAAACTTCTTAGTCAGGCTGTCTTTTCCAGCCTTTGAGCATCACATCAGTGGAATTCTGTTTACCACAATCAATTAGAGAATGTATGTCTTTTAACTGATTTAAGTATTATCTTAAGAAATGGCTTCTTCAGTCAGCAATGTTACTATTATTACTACTTTATTACTTTATTATTATTACTATTATTATAATATTATTATAATAATTCTTTTTTATCCCATGTCAATACTTTATTTATTTATTTCAGTATAATTATTTTATATTCTTGTGGTGTTTAACTGTATTTTATAGTGGTGTTTATAATTTCTGTTTTTTATTATTATTGTTGTATGCCTAATAATATCTGGAAAGCGACTACCCATGAAAATTAGCCTTTGGGCTATCGTGGGTACATTAACATTTTATGAATGTTAGTTAATGTACACTGTCACTTTTTGGGAGTAAAATTGGCCATATTCTCTGGGTAGGAGGGGCATACTGTCTCCCTGTCAATCACAGCAACACTAGCCAATCATGGACATATGTGAGCTCATGTATGTGGAAGAGGACAAATGGCACTTTCCTCTGAGTGCGTTTCAGAGGTATGACATCACTAGTATTGCATCATTGGCTCGTTTCAATCACTGGTCTATAATTAGAGGATCTTCATAGTGTAACCTGACATGCAGAGCAGGTGTTGGAATTCAGCCAAGTTATTATCGGATCACGTCGTACAGTGTGATAAATAACAATCTTCAAACCCTGCTGAATCGCTCATGTAAACAGGCTTGAAGAATATTATTTTTTGGCACATGCTTAGTCACATGGCATGGCTCAGGACTGACCTTCTTGACATCATGAGCTGTAATATTATATAAAGTGTTCTTGGTGTTAAATTGTGTTGCAGTTGTCGTGCCAGGCTACCTCTCAAAATAAGCAGTCTCTCTGGCTCTGAACACTGCGTTTGCTTCGACACCCTCGAATCACGGAATTTAAAACAGATGTGTGTAATTGCACATCCTAAATTTACACCCAATGTCAAAGCAGCAGTAGCAATAAAGCCCAGGTTCCTAGCCATCCGTTTTGCATTTGCCCATCGCTTTCTTTTGATATACAACTGCAGAAGACGCAGTTAACTGCTGGTAGTGTGGATTTAGGAGACAGCGTGAGCGTGTATTTGAGAAGTGGTGTGTGTGTGTGTGTGTGTGTGTGGGGAGGAGAAACAAAGAGGATGCATCTGTCTTTTCCCTGTACCATCTTCGTAATGAGGGTGGTGGAAGATTTAGGGCACTTTGAGCACAGCGGCCTCCCACTTTCTGTCTCTCTCTCTCTCTCTCCCTGGAGGTCAGCTGCCTTAGTAGTGAGCATCCATCATAGATCAACAGCTGGAGGCCACTTTCTCATTTTTGCAGGTCCGAGAGGGTTTAACTGTGCTGTGGTTTTTCCTCACAGGCAAAACTGCAGGTCTCTCGCCATCTGCCACTGAGAAAACTGTAGCCAAATGAAGTCTTTTCAATATGTTTAGGATTTTATGATTACCTGCACAGGATTTAATTAGAATAAAAGTAACAGGTTCTTCTTGGATAATCATGAACATGCACAGTTTGACTTGCATAACATCTTAATCCCGGAGTAGGTGGCAGCAGAAAAATGGAAATTAAGTCAGACTGATGGATTTGAAATGGATGGATAGAGCCATCTTTCTGGGCAGTGAGACACATGTCTATGGGTCAGTGAGATGGACCATCTAATGGATGGATATGTGGGAAGTGAGACCAACAGCTAAAGAGACAGTGTGACGGACAGCTATATGGGCGATGAGATAGATGTCCACAGAAGCAGCAACACTGCTAAAGAGGCAGCGAGATGGACGGCTAGAGAGGCAGCGAGATGGACGGCTAGAGAGGCAGCGAGATGGACGGCTAGAGAGGCAGCGAGATGGACGGCTAGAGAGGCAGCGAAATGGACGGCTAGAGAGGCATTGAGACAAATTGCTATGGAGGCTGTGAGATGGACAGTTAAATAGGCAGCGAAACAGATGACTAGAGAGGCAGCGAGCCGGGCGGCTAGACAGAGGCTGTGAGACAGACATAAGCAGTAATTCAGATGGCTAGATAGACAGTGAGACAGGCAGTAAGAGATCGCTAGGCAGATAGGTGGACACACAAATTAGTTAAGGCCATCTTCATTTCTTTTTACATCTCACAAACCCAGGCCAGATTACAGGGAACATGAGCAGAATAACTCGGCTGTATTGATTGCGTGTGTATGTAAATGACTTTCCTCCAAGCGGAGTTTAAAAAGAGGAAAAAGGTTATTTTCTTGTAATTAAGTCTGCGAATCAATGATCACTGTCTTTCTGACCAGCATGAAAATGTAATGCCTTTTCTTCAATTCAGAAGATTTTGATTAGAGATTGGGAGATTAGAATGACGGAGTAATTTTGAAAGGTAAATGGAGATTCGTGTCTTTGAAAGAATCAGATTCTTTATTGAATTTTGTGATCAGGATTTAGACATACATCTGTGCTCCGTTAGGTATGCTGAGAGGTATGCTGAGCTCGGAGCAGAGATGTGTGGAAGATATAGAAAAATCGAACACTATTAGTGTATAGAATGTGGCATCATCTGTATTACTTTCTCTCCTTCATTCTCACAATAGCAGGAAGAAATCATTTGTTCCAGTTGGTACGTTTTAGTTCCTGTCATTGTGGCTATTTTGCTCCATTTTCAAAATGGAAAAAGGCAGAACTTTCTCGTAAAATCACACCCAGGGCACATTTTTAGCTGGGGTCATAATGAGCAGGCCAAATAGCTTCTCTTTAGAGCAGGGGTGTCCAATCTTATCCAGAAAGGGCCGGTGTGGGTGCAGGTTTTCATTCCAACCAAGCAGAAGCCACACCTGAAAGCCATGATCAACTGATTAAACAGGTGGATTCAGGTGTGGCTCCTGCTTGGTTGGAATGAAAACCTGCACCCACACCGGTCCTTTCCGGATAAGATTGGACATCCCTGGTATAGAGACTGCTTAATGGGGATTTTGCCAATTTTACTCCAGGTTTTTTTGCCAGCTTTCTGTTGGACACTGTCATTTTCAGGCAGTCTAGGGGGTTTTCATTTGCATCATTATTACATCATAATTTCCTGTGCATTGTATAATCGTTAAGATTAGTATGAGGGTAGAATCTTTTTTCCATTCATTCATTGTTAACTCCACCAAAATGATTCGGACTGAAACATCAGCACGAGTCTGTAGTCTATAGAGAAGTCACTAGATGGATTTTGGGGACGGCTGTGGATCAGGTGGTATAGCGGGTTGTCCACTAACCGTAAGGTTGGCGGTTCGATTCCCGGCCCACGTGACTCCACATGCCGAAGTGTCCTTGGGTAAGACACTGAACCCCAAGTTGCTCCCGATGGCAAGTTAGCGCCTTGCATGGCAGCTCTGCTACCATTGGTGTGAGTGTGTGAATGAGACAGTGTAAAACGCTTTGGATAAAAGCGCTATATAAGTGCACCATTTACCATTTTGCATAGCTAAAAGATGTTTCTGTCCTAAAAGTATCAAATGGAGTTCTTGCTATTTTTAGACTGTTTTATTTGTTTAGTATGTTTTACTCCATGTGCAGCAAAGAACACACCAAAGTGCATTTCAATTAACAGACTACAAATTACATTTGCAGCTTCAGTGCTGTTTGAAGCTACTTTTATTTCCCCCAACATACTTAACTCTGTACTCAGCAGCCCTCAAAACTAAGTCTGGATCAGCCTCGTTGAGATCTCGTGTACACCTCTGCACTTCCTGAGGATTGATGTATACGGAATAGAGTTAGCGATCTCCCAGTTAGCACTCTCCCTGTGTCATTACATGCCTTTGCATGACGTTGCTTGAGCCAGCATTTTGAAAAGACGCATTGTCTGGCTTCGAGTTTGTTGGCGGAGGCATGCGTTAGCCTTCACCCGTCCCAGATTGGTAGCTGTTATGAGGCGCACCTTATCAGGGGGAAACACCCATGACAAATTTGGGAGATTATTTGGTAAACAAATAAATAAATAAAACGGGAGAAATTGTGCAGCAAGCACTTGCAATGTCTACTTGTGTCTAATAATCGCATCACCAGCTGCTCGTGGCATTTCTGACACGTTCGTCAGTTGGGAGCAAGCTTACTTTGGCAGGCTGTTGTTTAGCTCTTATATGCTGCCAGCAAGGCAGTGTGCTGTTAAAAACGCAAAACCGTGCAAGTTGTCACAAGCATTTGGCTCACTGAGCAGGACTCCAGCTCTTTCGGGAAGTCACTTTAGCCAGGATTTTTCTTTTTTTTTGTAAATTAGGTTTTAAATCCCGGTTTCTCACTTTTTAGTAAGGACGAGATGTCCAGCGTGGTGTTTATTCCTTGGGACGAGCAGAGGCACAGGGATTTGGACTGGTGTGAAGATCTGCAGTGCAGGTGGGGGTTGGCAAGACTTGATGATTTTTATCAAAAAATGTGAAGGTAGTACCGGGGAAATAATAACGGGTGTCATGATTTCATGTGTGTGTAGGACTGCAGTGGAAACATGCATGGTGGATGATCCTAACTTCCTGTATGAGCAGCAGCCAGAGTTGGAGCGATTTTGCACCCCCACTCCATCCATCACACTCCTTACTGACTGGTACTTGAGCAGAGCCCAGGAGATTGAGCACAACTCACACCAGGTATACACACACACCAACACACACCAAAACACATCCATCATTGCCATGCTGTCCTACTAATCACTGGCTGGTGCCTTACCAACACTCAAGACAGCAACCATAATTCCTGGCAGGTATACACACACACACATCATCACCATGCCTTCATTCTAATCACTGATAAAACGTCCGCACGAGGTCAAAACTGTCCGATATTCCTAACCTTCTGCGGATAGGATCCTTCTAACAACTCTAACTCGGCATGATGCACAAACAAACAGCAAACTCTGGTCTATTGCTGGTCATTAGGCTTAAGCGGAAGTTGAATGCTGTAGGTGGTAATACAGTATTGAGGACTTTCTGTTCTTGCGTTGATGCGAGAAATCATTGTGCAAATTGGCTAATGTAAAAACTGCACTCTGAAGTGTTGCTGTGAAGTAGCGAAGCACCTTATCTGAGCTCCCACTCCTGTCTGGTCTGCTGCTGAGAGAGTTGATGTTAATGAAGTGTGAACTTGTTAGCATAGACCTTGCTTAATATTTGCATTTCTCTACAATCCTTAAATAAGGTTTTTGAATGAATTGAAAAAAATATATAGACCAGAAATATTTGCCTTTTCTTTAATCACTATTTTTGTTTTTTTCCACTTAATACCTGTTACGTAGTTTATTAGCCAGTGTTTTTGAACACCGAATTGCTCCACCATATCTTTTAACAACAGGCAATCAGTCTATGGCACTAACATTGATCAATTATTAACATTTATCTTTAGTGGTCTTATTTTGTGCTTTTTAACAGCTGTTATTTTTATTAGCAGATGTTGCCTAATTTCAATGGATTAACAAATTCACAGGTCGTTTAATTGTTTTAGTGAATTTGAACTTGTATATCACTGCTTCATTAAGGCAATGACTGTGCTTATGTATCCCTTGTATGGCAAGGGATCGGAGACCATTCCTCCATACAGAATCTTTCCAGATCCTTCAAATTTCGAGGTTCACGCTGGTGGACTCTCCTCTTCATTTCATCCCTCAGGTTTCTTTGGGTTTCTAGTCAGGGGACTGGGATGTACATGGCAGGACCTTGATTTTTTTGGTCAGTAAACCATTTCTGTGTTGATTTTGATGTATGTTTTGGATCATTGACCTGCTGGAAGATCCAACCACGGCCCATATTAAGCTTTCTGGCAGAGGCAGTCAGGTGTTCATTTAATATCTGTTGATAGTCGATAGAGTCCATGATGCCATGTATCCTAACAAAATGTCCAGGACCTCTGGCAGAAAAACAGTCCCAAAACATTAAAGATCCACCTCCATATTTAACCGTAGGCATGAGGTACTCTTCCATATGGCTATCTCTCTGTGTGCACCAAAACAACCTCTGGTGTTTATTGCCAAAAAGCTCTATTTTGGTTTATTCTGTAACCAAAGTGTCTGGTGAACTGAAGCCAATTGAGTTTGTTTTTGGAGGAGAATAGAGGCTTTTTTTCTTGAAACCCTTCCAAACAATTTGTGGTGATGTAGGTGACTTCGGATTGACTTTCTTTCCCCAAGACCCAACTAACTTCTGCAATTCTCCATCTGTGATCCTTGGAGATTTTTTGCCCACTTGAATCATCCTCTTCACATTGGGTTGAGACGATATAGACACACATCCAATTCCATGTTGATTCATAACATTTCCAGTTGACTGGAACTTCATTATTACCCTAATGGTGGAAATGGACATTTTCAATGCGTGTGCTATTTTCTTATAGCCACTTCCCATTTTGTGAAGCTCAACAACCTTTTGCTGCACATCACAGCTATATTCCCTGGTCTTACACATTGTTCTGAATGACAAACGGAATTTTGGCCTATGTGTTGGCGTCATATTTATACCCCTGTGAAAAAGGAAGTCATGGTTAAACAATTTCATGTTCCTAGTCACCCAGATGTACTATAAATACAAATATATATTTTTCAATAAACCTGTTATGTTTGCAATTGTTTAATATCCATGAGAGCAGAATATTTTTATTTTATAAGACTAAAAGATTTTCAACAAATTTTCACAGCTTTCTTTGCTCCTATTTACCAAGAGTGCCAATATTAGTGGAAGGCACTGTATCAGTCAGGGGAACGTTTGTCCATTTCTGAGCTGCAAGTTAAATCTAGGTCACATCATAGCAGAGTTTCTATTCAATCATCTGAGTAGGGTTGCATTGTTTTATTTATCCAAACTTCATTTTAACAGTTTTTTTTTGTATTTTTTTGTTGATGGTTGGTTAACTTCTAGAACTGTTCTTTTTATGGATCTAGTGTTTGTCTCTTTTTTTGAACACACACCAACATTTTAATGCGCACTTATATAGCGCTTTTATCCAAAGCGCTTTACACTGTGTCTCATTCACCCATTCTCACACACACACACACACACACACACACACACACACACACACACACCAATGCTAGCAGAGCAACTTGGGGTTCAGTGTTTTTGCCTTAGGACACTTCGGGATGTGGAGTCACATGGGCCAGGAATCGAACCGCCAACCCTACGATTATTAGACAACCCGCTCTACCACCTGATCCACAACCACCACAAACATGTGTGTACTACCCTGCCCTGTCAAGACTAATTATCATAGAGATAATTGCACTTCACAATTCAGTTGTCTTTTCTGTTGACTTTGTTAGTGGTATAAAAAAATGTGGTGTAAAAAATGCCGATTAAAACTGACCAGTAAAATTTTCTTTGCAATTTTTGACCATCCTTAGATAGTCTAAAGGAGACTATGCAAATAGTATCTTAACTATATAATCTATACAGTGAGGGAATGTATTTTAATTTTGTACTCATAAATATAAGGATGTATTCATAAGCATAAATGTTTAAAAAAATACAAACTAAACTGGTAGTCATTTGCTGTAAGAAGTGATTCTATGCTCTTGTAGTAGCATTGTGGTTAAATCTTGGCCCAATCCTCTTGATCGTTACGAGGGTCACTCTGATGGACGGATGGGTCAGTTTTGAATTATTGTGGCTGTTTAAAATGTTAGTTTGTTGAAACGTCCATCTTTTCCTCCGATTCAGTTTTTTTCGATTGATGAGATAAAAAAAATCCCCTTGTACATCGCGCCATTAGTGTTTCCTTCGACGTGTTATGCTCGAGTACCGTTTACAAAGAAGCAGCCCCAGAGCTGAATTATTGCCAACAATCTTTATTTTTGTTTTCCCGTTTTGTTCCAAAAGAGTTTGGCTTGGGAGCATATCTATGTTTGCCAGATTGATATGGCACATAATGAACACATGAAAAAGGGCTCTATGTTCCCCAGATTGATATGGCACAAAATGAACACTTGACAAATGCTCCCCAGGGGTCCCATGTTCCCCAGTTTCCAGAGTGCAGTGTTCCCCAGCCCAATACAGCACATAATGGGAACCTGAAAAACATGTTCCCTGTCGTGTATTCGCTTAGACCAGCACAAATAAGGGTTCAGCATGTGCAACCTAGTTAATCTTCCCAAGTTCGTAACTTTCATAAATTTGTGTGGATGAAGAATGGATTTTAAACGAATACAATGGTGCTTGAAGATTTGCGAACCCTTTAGAATTTTTCATGTCTGCATACATATGACCTAAAACATCATCAGATTTTCACACAAGTCCTAAAAGTAGAGAACCCAATTGAACAAATGATGCGTCGGACTGATCATCAGTTACTGGAAACATTTACTTGCAGTTATTGCTGCACAACACCAGATAATGAAAGCAAAGGTTCACATACTTTTGCCTCTCACAGATATGCAACCCTGGATCATTTTCCTCAATGAATAAATGAACAAGTATAATATTTTTGTCTCATTTGTTTAACAGGGTTCTCTTTGTCTACGTTTACGACTTGTGTGAAAATCTGATGATTTTAGATAATATTTATGCAGGAATGTAGACAATTCGAAAGGGTTCACGAACTAAATGGGCAAGACACTGAACCCTAAGTTGCCCCCGATGGCAAGCTAGCACCTTGCATGGTTTTTTCCTCACACGGTGGAATGTTAGAAACTGGTAAAGTTGACCAAGTCTTAATAATGACAGCGTGTGAGGATTGAAAGACGCGGATGAGATACTGATTAGCTATAATTAAGAGTGTTTATCTCTGCATGGCTGTTTCCACCTGGTACAACCCTCAGAGCTTATGTGGAAGTGCATATCAATATTTTCTATTAGACTCGACTCTAATAATCAAGGTGTGTGTTTGTGTGTAAAATTGGCTGTCTGTTGTGGTTTGTGCTGTCTGCAGGGCTAGTAAGATGCATGTAAGCCTCCGCATCCTCTGCGTTTCATCCTTTACGGCCTGTATTGATCAGTGTGTTTGGTTGTTAATGTCGGTAGGAGGACGTTCATTGTGATGAATTTGGGAGTCTTCCTGATTTGTATGAACCATGGAGACGAATCGCTACCATTTCTCTCCTTTCCAGACATAGATCTCATATTGATTGGCCACCAGCGATGTCTGTCAACAGGTAGAAGGATATCTATTGGCAGGTCAGGATGCGGAACAGATTGACTAGTTGCTCGAGCATGTGATTTTTGTTGATCGGCTTTTGCACTGCTTTTTCCATTTGAAGATTTTTTTTTCCCCCTTCAAATATTTTTCAGCTTTGTGTGTTTTAGATGAAAGCATTTCATCCCATATTCTTTTTACATGTTACTATGTGGTTTGGGAGTTTTTTTCTGATTCTGATTGGAGCCCTTTGTTGTCATGCGATGTCTGATTGGTCAGTCTTCTAACAGCTTGCTCTTGGTTGGCTGTAGAGATGTTTACTCTAGTACACTGCTGTTTGTGTTTGATTTTTTCTACCACTTTGTGTGTGTGTGTGTGTGTGTGTGTGTGTGTGTGTGTAGGTGGACTGTGCACTGTCTCTGTTGCGTCTGGGAAAAGAGCGGGAAATCCCTGGGCTGGAGCAGCTGGTTGACGACCTGGTTTCCATGGAGACCCTAGTGTACGAAACGTCTTGCGACCTGAGCCTCAGTCTGAGGGAGCTGCGGCAGCTCAGTGACATCGACAAGCTCCGCCTACTCATGAAAAATGTATGCAGATGCTCTTTTGTCTGCATCGGTCTGGGCCTGTTTCATCTGTGTTTTTTTTTTTTTCTTTCCTTTTACATTTCACCCACACATACACTTAATATATTTATTTTTTGACAATAATTTTTACAGATTTTCTTTTCAGGGTAGCTTTCTTGCCATATGTTGTTTCAACATAAAGCAACATAAAAAAAGATAGTAATAAAGTAGCTCTATTCATTGACTATGGGGTTGGTTAATTGATTAATTAATGAATTAAGTCCCTCAATGTCCCATTCAATGTCATATATTTGTTTAATTTTTTTTCAACTTGTTGTAAGAAATATGATTGTAAAAGTAAACCGATTCAAAGCTTTTCATAGTGATTATTCTATTTAATAGTCGAATGAACTGTTTCGACTGTGGGGATTTGTGTTCATTCAGCTACAAGAGCATTAGTGAGGTTGAGGTCAGGCGCTGATGTTGTGCGAGGAGGCGCTGGTTCCGGTTCATCCCAAAAGTGTTCAGTGGCGTTGAGGTCAGGGCTCTGTGCCGGACTCTTGAGTTCTTCCAAACTTAACACTGTCTTCATGGAGCTTGCTTTGTACACATGGGCATTGTCATGATGGAACAGGTTTGGGCCTCTTAGTTCCAGTGAAGGCACATTGTAATGCTACAGTGTACAAAGACATTCAATACAATTGTGTGCTTCCAACTTTGGGAAGAACCACATATGGGTGTGTTGGTCAGGTGTCTGCATACAGTGTACATACAGTATACATAGCTCATGTGTTCACCTGTCTTAACAATTTGACGTGTCACACTCCTATAGAAGCAAGAGAGGAATCTTTTCCTCGCCACCCAGTGAGCCGAACTAATTATTCTTTCTTGGACCCTGGCCACGGATGGCTGTGACATCGATCGTCCCCAGTGATTTTCTGTTTGTCTCATGACTGCTGTTAAATCCTTATTCTCATTATTACTCTCTGTGTCTCTCTTTGTGATTTTTCTCTCTCAGTCAAGTGTGGAGTCCTATGTGAAGAATGCCTTCCAGTGGATGGTACCATTTCTCCACCGGTGTGAGAGTCAGAAGGAGGGATCGGCGGTTGCTCTCCTCAGAGAATACCTGGTGTCCCTTGCTAAGGAGGATCTGACTCTCCCACTTAAAATTTTCCAGTATTCCAAACCAGGCGTTAGTGTCACTCTCTCTCTCTCTCTCTCTCTCTCTCTCTCTCACACACACACACACACACACACTCACTCACAAATAAATTGAAAGGGGTTAAGAACTTGCAGCCTGCTCCCCCACAGAATCATTCAGCTATCACAAGTGCCTTTAAAGGCAGACACACTCCCACACACGCACTCAGACAGATGCGCTCCTGCATCTGTAATAAAGTTATGGGTCATTCACTCTCACTGACTGCCACTAGTTTCTCTCAAAGTAAGCACATCTATCTTTATATTGTTCAACAAGGCAGAATAATGAGTTTAATAGCATCCTATCAGAGCTTAGTACATGACCGTCTGTACCCTGTCAGAATTGACATTACATTTCAAGACTGATTTAGTTTAAGAATTTGAATTTTTTTCACACACACACAGTGCACTCAGGATTTCTACATTATCATTATATAGTCGATACACAGTGACCAAAAGTTCTAGCTGTACACAGCAACTTATGTAAGGCATGGGACACTAGGACAGTAATGACATGATTTGACGTATTTTGCCTTCGTCTCTTATAGATCATATAACCACAGTCCAATTGTATACTTTAAACTCTGCTATACTCTGCCTCTATTATACTACTACAGTGGGGGGAAAAAGTATTTGATCCCCTGCACATTTTGTATGTTTGCCCAGTGACAAAGAAATGATCAGTGTATAATTTTATTGGTAGGTTTTTTGGAACAGTGAAAGACAGAATAACAACAATTTGATTTGCATTGCATTTTACTTATTTCCCTCATTAAAATGCAAATCAATTTATAAAATTTTTGACATGCGTTTTTCTGGATTTTTTTTTTGTTGTTATTCTGTCTTTCACTGTTCCAATAAACCTACCATTAAAATTATAGACTGATCATTTCTTTGTCACTGGGCAAACATACAAAATGTGCAGGGGATCAAATAGCCCCCCCCCCCACACACACACACACTGTACGAACAGTACTACTTTTATTTCTACTTCAACTTATACTACTACTACTGAAACAACTACTACTGCTGTTTCTATAACTTCTGTTACTACTTCTGCTACTCAGCAAAAAAGGAAACGTCCTCTCACATTCAACTGCTTTTATTTCCAGCAAATTTCTTAACATGTGTAAATATTTGTATTAACATAAAAAAAACATTCAACAACTGAGATATAAATGGAAGAAATTTCACAGACCTTTGATGAACAGAAATAGAATAATGAGTCCCTGAGCAATTGGGGGTCAATATCAACAGTAAAGCCAGTGTCTGGTGTGGCCACCAGCTGCTTTAAGTACTACAGTGCACCAGATTGGTCAGTTCTTGCCGTGAGATGTTACCCCACTCTTCCACCAAGGCATTTTCCAGTTCTCGCTCACATCTGAGGGGGACACATGGTTACATGTGGTTTGCAACTGCAAGGACAATCGGCTGTTCTTCCTGTCTCCCTGTAGCACTTTTGTAAGCTGGGTTCACATCCTAGGCCGAAATCTTTCATCACTAGTTTGCCGTGTTCCCCGACAGCCGATTAATGGCTGTTGTGATCAGATTTTTCCTCCGATTAAATTCTGGCGGTGTCGGAAGATTTGAGGCACTGTCCTGTAGTGTGGCTTTCCCTACGCCGTACGAGTCTTCGTGCATGCGTCCATTTTTCACGTCTTGACTGTTGTACAATCTGACATTAATGACAACTGAGAGCCTACAGTGTGACATGGCTTACAGCGGGGATCACGTTCGTACAGTCTGTCAAGCAAGCAACAGTCGCAAAGGGTAATTAAAAATTGCACAGTTTTAGGCGTCTTGCATTACAGACATTAATGTAGTTTATTGCTCTGGCCACATCTGCAGTCCTCATGCCTCCCTGCAGCAGGCCTATGGCATGTTCACGCAGGTGAGCAGGAACCCTAGACATCTTTCCTCTGGTGTTTTTCAGAGTCAGTAGAAAGGCCTCTATAGTGTCCAACTGTGACCTTAATTGCCTACCGCCTGTAAACTGTTCCACATATGCATGTGCAATAATTGCTTATGGTTCATTGAACAAGCATTAAAAACATTGTTTAAACCCTTTCCAATACAGATCTGTAAAGCTTTTTTGGATTTTACAAAATTATCTTTAAAAATACAGTCTCCTGATAAAGGGTCGTTTCTTTTTTCTTTTTTTTTTTGCTGAATGTACTACTATTATTACTATTACTACTACCACCACTACTATTACTACTACCACTACTAATACTACTACTACTACCACTACTATTACTATTAATACCACCACTACTAATACTACTACCACTACTATTACTACTAATACCACCACTACTAATACTACTATACCCCACTACTATTACTACTACCACCACTCATACTACTACCACTACTATTACTACTAATACCACCACTACTAATATTACTACTACCACTACTAATACTACTACCACTACTATTACTATCTCTACTTCCACTACTATTACTACTATCACTACTATTACTATTACTACCACCACTACTACTACTACTACTATTACTATTACTACTACTACTACTGCTATTACCATTACAACTACCAATACTATTACTACTACTACCACCACCACTACTACTACTACTACTACTATTACTATTACTACTACTACTG
This sequence comes from Noturus placidus, assembly GCA_022414735.1. Lineage (NCBI taxonomy): Eukaryota > Metazoa > Chordata > Actinopteri > Siluriformes > Ictaluridae > Noturus > Noturus placidus. The sequence goes on along the minus strand of JAFFST010045757.1, from coordinate 14,010 downwards.
CTATTACCATTACAACTACCACTACTATTACTATTACTACCACCACTGCTATTACTACCACCACTATTATTATTACTACTACTACTGCTATTACTATTACTTCTACCACTACTATTACCACTACTATTACTACTACTGCTATTACTACTACTGCTATTACCATTACAACTACCACTACTACTATTACTACTATTACTACTACTACTACCACTACTATTACTACTACTATTACCATTACCACTACTATTACTACTACTACTACTACTATTACTGTTACTACTGCTACTCATATTAGTACTACTACTACTGCAACCATGACTTCTACTTTTACTACTACTACTACTACTAAAAATATTATCAAACTTATTAACTAACTAGCTGTGAACAGTCATCATAAAAACATTTAAGTGGTCATTTTTATTTTAAATACCTAGAATATTCCCTTTTTTTGCATTTAATAATGCCACAAGCTTGAGTGTGTAGGTGGTTGAATGCATCATTTCATTACCTGTTGGTTTGTTCAGTTCCAGTGGTATATATACTGCGTTCTGCTCACCCTTGACTCTGCAAAAGAACGTGCAATTAATATGATAATTATGGCTTGGTTCCTTTGTGTGTGTGTCTGGTTTCTCAGTGTCAGCAGAAGTTTATTGGTGATCCTGACCAGCTGATGTCAGTGGCGTTGGAGTGTATCTATAGCTGTGAACGAGAAGACCAGCTCGCTCTCAGCTACGACATATTGGAGTGTCTGCCTCAGCGAGGATATGGGTTAGAATGCATCACGACACATACACAGCACACAGATTTGAGAGGCTTGCTATCTTAGGCTGAACTTCTATTGAATTTTCAATGCATTTACGAAAATATATTCAAGGAGTAGCTACTCTCCGATAAGCTCACATGCTTTACATTTACGAATATATTTCGAAATGGTTACTGTTTAGATTACTCGTTTTTTATTTCATTATCTAGGACTAATTTTCAATAAAAAAAAAAATGTAATACATTTGAGAGAGCCAAATTTTTCATCATGTATGATGTACATTTTAAAATCAAAACATGACCGCTATAATAGTAGCCTTAACAATGGCAGCTCGCTTGCAAAATTCATAGTCGCATTTTTGCTTCTCGACAAGGAAAACCTTTAATTTACAGTGTTTCGCTAACATGTAATGTCATCTTGAGTAATTATCGTCATCCCATGATACCTAGCTATTTTTTAAATACAGGAATATAACTCTTTAATTAGCTATCTATAGAGAAAATCATAATTCTTTGAGATTCTTTATTTGTACTGCTGCAGATTGGTGATAACGGGGAAACAATTCAACTTGGCTCTGTTTGCCAAGTTTCCATTAACTGTTGACTCTCAAACTAGATCTCTTCTTAGTAAGTCAATCTGCAGTGAATTATTGGCACCCTTTTATATAAATGAGCTCAATGATGGTTTCACATAAATGTTACACAAAATAATTCAAAAGTTAACTTTTGTTCTAAGAGAATAATTCTCATTTTTATTTTTTTCCCTTTCCATAATATGTACCAAAATTATTGACCCCAACAACAAAATTAAAAAAAAAAATTATATATATATATATATATATATATATATATATATATATTTATTATTAAAAAAAAATATATAATAATTATTTGCTCACCATATGCTTGCACACACATCACGTACTACAGTTGAAATCAAAATTATTCAACCCCCATTGCAAATCAGGTTTAATGTCAAAATTTAGAGTTTCAGCTGTTTGTAATGAACAAATCAAACCCAAGCGATGTGAAATAGTTAAACACAACGGACGGTTCAAGTGGTTTCGTCAAATTCAACTGAAAATGCAACTTTTCCAGTTTCAAAATTATTCAGCCTCTTCATGGCAAGCTTTTTTGTACTTCGTAGAGCATCCTTTTGCTGTTATGACCTGCTGCAAACGAGATGCAGAGCCAGACCAGCTTCTGTCAGCGTTCCTGAGGAATGGCCTCCAGTTCAGTAATATTCTTGGGTTTGTGTGCTTCTGCAAATCCAACCAGAGATTTTCTATGAGGTTTAAGTCAGGAGACTGTGATGGCTCTGTAGAATCTTCCAGGACATCTTCTGCAACCAAGTCTTGGTGGAATTTGAGGTATGCGATCATTGTCCTGTTGGAAGGTCCAATGATTCCCAAGCTTCAGCTTCCTTACAGACAGCATGACGTTTTCAGCAAGGATTTCCTGATATTTCAATGCTGCAAGTTTCCAGTGCCAGAGCATGCAAAGCAGCCCCAGAGCATCACAGAGCGACCACCATGCTTGACTGGACAGAGTGTTCTTTCTTCATTCTTCTTCCTCCAGACATACTGCTGATCCACCGTGCTGAAATGTTCTACTTCTGACTTGTCTATATGATTTTGAGAAGACTTGGTGTATGTCTTGGAGTTCTGGCATGGAATCGTTCTGCGTTTAGTATGCGCCTTACTGTGCTCACACTAACCTCTGTGCCTGTTGCCACCGAGACTTGCTGCAGGTCTTTTGCAGTCTCTCGAGGGTTTTTCACAACCTGCCTTCTCAAAAATCTGCTTGCAGCCATTGATAGCTTCCTTTTTCTACCGCGTCCAGGTATTTCATGCATTCTCTTTCCCTGGCCAGTTCAGGTATTTCATGTAAATGAAGCCCCTTGATTAGCTGTATCAGGTGTGCTTGAAACAACACCTGTTTTGTATATTTGTGCTGTTGTGAGGGATTCTATTCAGGGGGTTGAATAATTATGAAACTGGAGAAATCATTATAAGTTGCATTTTCATTTGAATTTGAGGAAACCGCTTGAAGCATTCTTTGTGTTGAACAATTTCAATTGCTTTTGTTTGATTTGTTCATTGCGAATAGCTGAAAGACAGTTAGTATACATGGGGATTGAATAATTTTGATTGCAATTGTAGATGTGTTTGTGTTCATTTATTCGAAGAGTGTCAATCTATTGACACTCTTCATATAAATGACTGCCGGCTCAGTGTCTTAGGTTAGCTCGGTGTGTATGTGTGTAAGTGCACGTGTGTGTGCATGTAAACCTCAGAATAAGCTGCCTCCTAATGAACTCAGGATTATCTCTGCATGCTTCTGTCTTCCTTCAAAGAGCAAAATCTCCAGACCTAATTAGGCCGCCTTATTACCCCCTTGATCTTTATTCTCACTGCCCTCTTCAATTTGACTATATGAGCACATGGGTGATTGTGGCTCAGTTGGTACAGCGGGTTGTCCTCTAATCCACTAATCGTAGGGTTGGCGGTTCGATTCCCGGCACGGATGACTCCACATGCCGAACTGTCCTTGGGTGAGACACTGAACCCTGAGTTGCCCCAGATGGCAAGCTAGCACCTTACATGGCAGCTCTGCTACCATTGGTGTGTGAATGGGTGAATGAGACACAGTGTAAAGCGCTATATAAGTGCGCCATTTACCATTTTACATCTAGATTGTTCGATATAATGAAACACAATGATTCCTAAATAGCATTTAAAAAAAAAAAAAAAAAGTCACAAAAACGTTGATCAGTACACACTCGTACAAAAATGTTCACCTAATTCTTTGTATCCAATCATCTCTTTAAATTTCTGAATGAGTTTCACCCCGTCGCTTATGAATGTGCTTGCGGCCGTGCGCATTTCACGTTCGTTTTAAATTTAGCGGCAGTTGCTTGTATGGTGGGTTCATTATTATTCTTAATAAAAAAACAATGACAAACTCGCTCATATTAAACATGGAACTTTTGAAACCAAATCTTCCGCCATCGTCTTGTCGGTCAACTCGCCTCACTCTCGTCACATGATTTGATTAAATCGGACTCCTTTGTGCTGCGGCTTGGCTCCTGCTGAATTGAGCAGACACATTCAGTTTTTAAATGTAGCGTCCATTCTCTAACTGAACTAAATTATTTTTATTACTATAAAATGCCAAAACAGTGGGGGCGGTGCTGCGGTGGGCAAGTGATGTAATCGGTCTGTGGCCGGAACACTGGTAACACCTGCAAGCCTAGTATATGCTACTAGACTGAACACACTGTATGTGTTTCACTGTTGGAAAGACATTTTGATAATGGTGCATGGTTGAAATTTGTTATCTATTTATTTCTGAGTCAAGCACTAAGGATATCTTGTTTTTTGGCCCGTTTATTATTTTTTAACACATTGGCCATGTTGCTTGGGGCGAGGCGTTGCCTCTGAGGCTCAATAGTGCCTCCTTTGACATTTTTCATCTGGTGTCGCCTTGCACCAAATTTGGTAAGCCTAAAGGTCTTAAAACAAACAACTTCCACATCCATTCACTCCGCTCAACAGGAAGTATAGGAAATATACATGGAATATATACAACTCACCTATCTATGATGTACCTACCTATCTATGATGTAATTTGTATAATTCACTTTGAATATGTTAGTGAAGTATCCAAGTATAACCCACATTTAAACATTTAGACTGGATTCAGTGTATAAAATGTAGGACAATGCCTTAACACTTCATTGGAATGTGAACTGAATTTTTGTATCTCTCAGGCAGAGCAAGCAACATTACCCCCAGTATATACATTTGGCGTCTGTGTGGCTATCTGGGGCAATAAAAAAGCAATAAAAAAGCAATAAATTTGGAACTTTTCCGGAGCTAAGTAAAGGGGGTAAACCAGAGGTAAACAAAAAGCCCCCGAGCTGCAGATTTGAGATAACGGAATTTATGGATGGTTAAAGCATCAGGACAGGATTGTCCGGCATTTAGAGACTCCCCACCGCTTAAAAAAGATTAACCCTTTGTGGAAACATGCAAGATACTGCACATGTGCGACACACGTTTCACCCTATGGGAGTAAGGAACTAGCTGAGGCGTTTGTGATTGGTCCGGTTAGTTAAACACCACGCCTAAAGGTAAAGTTGCTGCTTGAGGGGGAAGTTTAAATAGCCATGTTATGTGAAAAACGTGGTCCTTGGCCGACGACCACGCTTGTTGTGTGTTGCAATAAAGCGTCATGATTTGACTTCCTGAAAAGCTCTCAGACTCTGAAGATTATTATTATTGACTTAAAGATTGATTTTTATCCACAACATAACTCAATGATTTGGGATTTTGCATGTTTGGACAGGTACCAAACTTTTAAATATTCCTCCTAGGGGATTCATCGGATTCAAGCCAAATTTAGTCAAAATGATGCCAAGACATATAAATTGCGATGGAATTTAAACTGTCTTGTAGATCTCTCTTACAGGATTAAACAGCCAAAATGGGTTTTTACATTCTCCAGTCTGGAATGTGCGCTATGTTGATAGCCAATTGTGGTTCATTATATTAGAAGTTCCTCCAATGTTGCCCTTATTTGTAGGGACTTAATTTAGGCAAATGTAAAAGCAACACCACGTATACTACGTAGTTCTGTTTTCTATATGAGAATTTCAAAGAGTTAAAAAATCGAACTGATCTGTCCAGCACATTTGTATGTTGCATCGAAGCAATTGGTCATTGCTAAGCTAAATAAAAAAGAAAGTGATTGGGAGTGAACAGGTCTAAATGTGTACAACTTTGTATAGCTGTTATAACATGGCGGTTTTGTGGACATAGCACATTAAATGTAGCTATAAATGGATAAATTGTGTAATTCTTTAATAAACAAAAATGTAATAACACATTGCTGTTTATAGGAAAATAATTAACATCACCTGCTTCACGTCAGGCGTCAGTCACACCATAGCATATTTGATTATTTTCCCAAAACAGCATGAACTATAGCGTTTTATTTCTTATGAATTATAACAGTCTACTACATACAAAGGATCTTATCAGGTTTTAATTAGTCAGTGTTGAATTTATAATTTCTCTTTCTTTCTCTCTTATAGGCCACAGACTGAAACCACAGAAATCCTGCATGACCAAGTAGACTCCCTGGAGAAACATCTGAGGTAATGGCTGAGAGAAGGATGGCGGGAAGGCCATAGTGGAAGTGAAAAACAGAGGCCCTGGAGAGAGAAAAGACGGAGGGTTTCTCTGGGATTTTTCTCTGGCCTTTTCCTATCCAGAAGTTAGAAAGTCCGAAATTAGTTTTGGTTGAACGCCGTGGGTGAGACTGACTGTATTTTTGTATCTGCCACAGTGTTTCCCCATTTAATTTGTAGGTGTCTTACATCAAAGTCCTCCACCTGATCACTTCTTTTTTTTTTTTTATGTGACTCTGCGGGATTTCATATTGCACAGCGTATAATTATCATTGTTCGTGAAGGCTAAATTATATGCTGGGTGGTGATGAAAATCCATGCTGCAGTGTGTGTTTGTGTGTGCGTGGTGCGGTGTAAACGGGCTGGGACTGCTCTCTTGACAGACACACTCTCTTAGTTCATTTCAAAACCGAAAGAAAAAAGGTAACACAAGCCCATATTCATATTTCATTATAACTGGGTGCGTGTAAGGAGGTAATGATTCCTTTGAAGCATTTATATAAACTCATAAAGTTCTTTAAGTAATTCCTTGATAACTTGTTGCATGTTTAAACTAAAGTATTACCTTTACAATGCCTCATGGTGTACTGCATGACCTCTATAACTATTAAGGACACAAATAATTATAAAGCTTTTTATTATACTGCAATAGGTATTAATAATTATAAAAGCATTATAAACAATACAAATACTCTAATCCTAGAAGGGTACATACAGATACGTTATTAATCCTTAGTGATGGAGGAAGACCAGAACCTGTTGGGACCAACAGCACCTGTTCCCAAGGCGATACTCTTAATTTGAAGGCAAAACATCAAGTTGTCAAATCTGTACGTAAAATATGTATGTAAAAGTGTTGCCAGGAAATGGCCTCACATCCTGCTAAATTCATTTGCATGTTATGGATGTCTTGTCCATCCATCCATCTTCAACCGCTTACTCCTTTTCAGGGTCACGGGGAACCTGGAGCCTATCCCAGGGAGCTTTGGGCACAAGGCGGGGTACACCCTGGACAGGGTGCCAGTCCATCGCAGGGCACAATCACATACACACTCACATTCATACACTACGGACACTTTAGACACGCCAATCAGCCTAACATGCATGTCTTTGTCCTATTTATCAAAATCTGAGATACAGCATTTGTTCAGGTTGGTCTTATGATGCGGTGACTCAAATTTCCTGATGATTAGACGACGTTTGTAGGTGAAGGAGCAGTTTAGATAAAACTTAAAATGGCCTCCTTGCATTTAGGCACATAATGAGTTTGTTACATCAAGAACACCTTCCAAGTAATCAACAGAATGATTGATGTTCAGTGATTTAACCCTAAACCTAAAGTTCTGATCAGATTTATGAATTTGTCAATTATTGCACCTCCTAGAGGTAAATTGATACAAAACCTATTGAAGTCCCTAAGAGATATTCTCTCAAACGCTGTTTGGCGACTTCGCCATCAAATTTGTTTGCTCGTTATGGAGGAACCATCCCGCATATAAAATTTCCAACCCTGTTTGACTTGGTCTCCTGAGGCTGTAAACCAAATTTGGTGATGATTTGACAATTTGTATAAGAAAATGTGGAAAAAATAAGCTCCAAAGTGGCAGAAAATCCAATATGGTGGAAATTAACATCATGCCATATGATTTGAGCTCAACTTGACCAAAAGAATCAGTGGAAAGTGGAAATGTGTGAAGTGGCTTTGCAAAGCTATTATTGAAAGGTATTTCCAAATACCTAGAGTGCTTGAGTGCATACATCAAAACTGTTGTGTTGGTAAGCTAAGACTGTTCTTTATCACCACTAAATTAATAGACACCCATGTGGAAGAAGAAAAAAATCAAGTGGGGTATCTATGCACCTTCAGTGATAGGCCCCTAAAACATACAATTACAACAGGGTGCTTGTTCACGGTTAGTGCTTGGCCCCCTAATAATTTATGAATATGAGCTTCTAAAGTGTTGCCAAAAAGAAAAATAAATTACAGTTCATCTTCCTTTCTTGCTCTGTCTCTCATTTTATTGCCCAATCTCAATTTTTCCTCAGGATTTTTCTGCATGAACTGCATATTCTATCCCTTATATCATAATATTATTTCCTTTGATACACTTTCCCTTCTTTTCCCATCTCTGATTCATTCTGTATCATAACTTCTGGGTAGATTGTGTCCCTATAAATCAAATGAAATCCTCCCATGCTCCTTGCTTTTTCATGGCAACTGAGGGACAGATGGAGAGAGAGCTTAAAAGGCAGAAACCAATCTGTATCAGTAAAGACGAGCGAGACAAGTGTCTGTGCTAATGTGTGTGTAAGCAGAAAACATCTGTGCACTAAGAAAGATCCCCATTTACTGAGCGCATCCCAGCCAAGTGCTGCGTTTGTTCGGCTGACTGGTCTGACTGATGAGACTCTGATTTATGTCGACTCATTTTGTGCATTGCAGTTTCGCAAATTACACTGTTAAGCTTTCCTCGCTGGATGTGTGTGCAGTATACAGTCATTTGACGGTCGCTGGGAAGACTGATGAAGGGATTGTGAGAAGATGGATGGATAAATTAATGCATTTGATCAATTGATTATCAGACGAAGGGGTTGATTTGATTAATTTGATAGGTTTATTAATCAATTAAATGTTAAATATATAAATATGTATCGATTGATTTGACAATTTATATTGAGAAATTTGTTCATAGATTTATAATATGGATAATGGATTTATTAATGAATGAATGGATGTGTTGGTTCAAAGTGATTGACAGATGAATTAACTGGATGGATTGAGCGATTGAATGGATTGACTGTGGATAGGCTGGTAGATTGACTGGAGGATTGATGTGAAAGGTGGGTCGAGTGGAGGAGTGAAAGTGGTTTGACGATTGGGTCGAGTAGAGGTGTGAAAGGTGGGTCGAGTGGAGGAGTGAATGGTGGGTTGACGGTTGGGTCGAGTGGAGGAGTGAAAGGTGGGTTGACGGTTGGGTCGAGTGGAGGAGTGAAAGGTGGGTTGACGGTTGGGTCGAGTGGAGGAGTGAAAGGTGGGTTTACGGTTGGGTTGGCTGGAGGAATGAATGGTAGGAATGACTGAGGGGTTGATTTGGAGGGTTGACTGGAGGAATGGATGGTGGGTTGACTGGTGGATTGAATGGTGTGTTGACTGGATGAGTGAATGGTGGGTTGACAAAGATTGACTGGAGGAATGAATGGTAGGAATGACTGACGGGTTGACTAGAGGGGTTGACTGAATTGTGGATTGACTGGTGAATTGAATGTTGGGTTGAATGGAGGAATGAATGGTGGGTTGACTGGAGGAATGAATGGTAGGATTGACTGGAGGATTGAATGGTGGGTTAACTGGAGGATTGACTGGAGGATTGAACGGTGTGTTGGTGGTTGGGTTGACTGTTGGATTGATGGGTAGGAATGACTGATGGGTTGACTGAATTGTGGATTGACTGGATGATTGAAAGGGTGGATCTTATGGAGGAATGAATGGTAGGATTGACTGGAGGATTGAATTGTGGGTTGACTGGTGGGTTGACCTGAGGATTGACTGGTGGTTTGAATGGTAGATTGACTGGAAGATTTACTGGTGGGTTGACTGGGAGGATTGACTGGAGGAATAAATGGTGAATTGTCTGGGGGATTGAATGATGGGTTGACTGGATGGATGAGTGGTGGATTGATAGATGAATGGAAGGAAAATGTTAGGATTGACTAGTGGATGTATGGAGTAATTGGACTGAAAATAAATGGCAAAATTGAATTTTTTTTCATTACCATGGTTGGATTAATAGATGGCTACACAAATGATTGATGCATGAATGTCAGATGTAGGTTATCTGTGTGTGTGTGTTGCAGTGTTGCTGAGGTACTGGAGAAGCATGGCCTACAGAAGCCAATTGCATTCATTAGAAACAGTCAGAACAGCAGGGAGGAGGCTCATCAACTGTTGGTCAAACTCACCCGCCATACCGGGCGCAAGTAAGATATGCACTATATAATGTATTCTATTTACTTTTAACACTATTACACCCACACACATCCCTGCCACACAGGATGAAGGACACACAAATAGGACTCTCCTACACACACTCAACACACCGCTCAATAGCCAAATAATTCAAAATTCAGCCACAGAAGTTGATACAAATATGAACACTACACGTTACGCAGACACACACTATAAATCATTTATTCTTCACCCATTATAAATACACAGGATCATGCAGTGTGCAGACAATGAAGTAAGCAGTAATCATGCTTCTTCATGACTTATTCCATACCGCTATAAATGCACCTACCAAACACCTGTACGGGGAAATACACAACCATGTATCTTTTTACATGGAACTCAACGTTCATTGTAATGCCCAATAGTTTATGTAGTAATGACACCAATACTGAATTCAGTTTTTGTTGGTTGGTTATATGACAATTACTGGTCACTGGAATCACTGTAACCATTCATAAAAAAATAGATTTTTAAAAGAGGATTCAAATTGTTAATATGGTGAAGCTTTCTGTAAGGTTTTTGTGGAAGGAGTCTCCAGTGTCAGTCAGAGGTAAGCTGTAAGTGCACATGTTCTGCCATGGGACTTCAGATAAGAGCCTTCAGAAAGATGACATTGCATTTTCTGTTATAGCTGCCGTAAAGTAAGTGATAACAGGAACTTACAGTGGTGTGAAAAAGTGTTTGCCCCCTTCCTCATTTCCTGTTCCTTTGCATGTTTGTCACACTTAAGTGTTTCGGAACATCAAACCAATTTAAACAATAGTCAAGGACAACACAAGTAAACACAAAATGCAATTTGTAAATGAAGGTGTTTATTATTAAAGGTGAAAAAAAATCCAAACCATCATGGCCCTGTGTGAAAAAGTGATTGCCCCCTAAACCGAATAACTGGTTGGAATAAAACACTTCACAACGTGCTGTTATTGGGAAGTAATAATCAACTTCAGTGTGGTAACAGTAACTTGATTGAACTCGTCTTTTATCGCCGATTATTTAAAAATAAAAGCCCACCTCAAGTGACTTATTACTTGCGTATAAAGGTGTAGGAATTAGGTTACGTTGCTGCTACAGCAACAACTATTATTATTATTATTAGTGTTACTGAAACTAGGCATTAACTAGTTATGTGCTTTTTCCGTTTTTAGAAATCCACCTGTCAGTGAGAATGTGTGGAGAGCTCTACTGCAGGATCTACTGGACATGCAGCAGAACGTCTATACCTGCCTGCAGCCTGCCACCTGCCACCAGGTATTACACACACACACACACACGTAATTAAAGATGCATTGTAGCCTTGCAGTGCGTATTCGGTTTGGTTTGATGTGTGGCTTGTCTAATGCAACCGTAGTTATCGTTCAATAAAATATCCACTGAAGTTTATTGTCGGTTATTTTATATTACCAGACCTGCTAATCATCGGGAGTATACTAGATATCTTGGAAGCCCAGGATTCAAATTAAGGAAATATAGGAGATAACTAAGGGTTGGAGAGGATACTGTGCCAGTTAATTAGCAAGCATATTAATGTATTAATATTAATGCACTTTTAATACATGAATGTCAAATTTTCCTAAGTGCCAGAGACATTTTCAGTTTGGCCTAATGAAGTGTGATTTTTCCACTACACTTAACCTTCCCTCCTCTTTGAGGCAGTATAGATCTACTATAAAGAAAACTATTTAACACACTGCAAAAGATTCACTGAATGTTAGCTACCCTCTTGGTGGTATTTTAATTTTGGCTGGAGACTTCATGCAGTGTATTTTCTGAATTGATGAAACCCGTTTTTCAGGCCGAGGCAGTAAACGCTGTTATTGTAGCTTGCTTCTTTCTCTGATCTGCTGTCTGATCAAGTGTGCGTTCGAGGCTTTAATATGAAATGATTTGTTGTCAGATAGTTTGTTTATTGCCTAGCTTGCACATTCTGAGAGTCTATACTACAGTGGTGTGAAAAAGTGTTTGCCCCCTTCCTCATTTCCTGTTCCTTTGCATGTTTGTCAC
>JAFFST010045755.1:60287-73065 GCA_022414735.1 Noturus placidus | reverse complement strand
CGATTTCAGACTGGGGACAAATTTCAGGATTTTCTATATTTAGTCCATATGTTAGTATGAGGTCAAGAGTGTGACCACCATTATGGGTCGGTCCAATTATGTGCTGCTTTTGAAATTATTATTTTATTATTTTGAAATTATTATGTGCCAATTATGAAATGCAACCGTTTATGTGTGTGTGTGTGTGTGTGTGTGTGTGTGTGTGTGTGTGTGTGTGTGAGAGAGAGAGAGAGAGAGAGAGAGAGAGAGAGAGCTTCCTGCTGTGAAGCAAGTATACAGTTTAGCAACATAGTAGGGCACTACTACAGAGTGTAGTGCCGGAAACTATCTAAGCTTTTTGAAGAAAAAAAAAAGTGTGTGTGTGTGTGTGAGAGAGAGAGAGAGAGAGAGAGAGAGAGACAGACAGACAGAGAGAGAGAGAGAGTGTGAAGGCTGGTAGTTGACTAGTATAATGAGAGGCTGTCAGCTGTTTGATTTCCTGTTCAGCACAATGAACAATAAAGAATGAAGCACCATCCATTTGATCCACATATATATATTTTTATAAATAAAATACCATACCAAGTGTACCATACATTCACTAGTTCTACTAGCAATTTAACCATATATCAAACTTAAATGCCTTTCGGTCTCAAATATCTGTTTTGCTGTATTCTAGGAATTCAGTCCCTCTCCAGTGTCAGAATGTCATTCAGATTAAAGTTATTTAAAGCTAATGGTTGAGTCAAGGTAGGGTTTGGTAGCAACCCTTACAGCGTTTATTTAAACAATCAAACAACAAAACAAAGACACTAAGACAACTAGGTAAAATACTGTGGCGTGAAACAAAATACGGGAACATAGAACATGGAAGTCTTGGCCAACGAAAGACAGTGAAACGGTGCAAAAAATGGCTATACGTATATACACAAGTCTGCTCATTACCAAAGTGAATCAGGTGCAGGTGCTCATGTGACATGTAGTGCAGTGCAGTGGCTGATGGGAACTGAAGTCCAGAGTTACCTCCTTGATATATGACACTAATAAGTGGACATGAATTCTTTACCTAGCCCATCAGCCAAGTAATAGTTTTGGTTTCTCAGAAACCCAACATACTAGGCCAGGGATCTTCAAAGTTTTCCAGGCCAAGGACCCCCAAACTGATTGCGAGATGGAGCGGGGACCCCCTAATTATATTCTATGAAATTGTGTTATATCAAACTGGTACCAAAACTTTCGCGAACCCCATGCAGTACCTCCGCGGACCCCCTAGGGGTCGCAGACCCCCTGTTGAAGACCTCCGTACTAGGCTAAAAAGTGGTAGAGTGGACAGCTTTGCACTGCACTTTTTTGTGCTCAGTTTCATCTGTATAATATTCTGCCATCTGTGCATGCTAATTAATCTGCCTTGTAAAACTGTTCTCCCATCAGCCAGATCATGTCTTGGCCGATGTGTGTAGTGCAGCAGACAGTGGGTGTCATGTTACTCACTATTGCTGTGAGACAACAATGAAATTTTGGGCTATACAAAAAGGACACCATCAAGTAAAAGTTTGTATGTCAGTAAAGAAAGCAGTATAATAAAACCACGGCTGCTGGGTTTTGCTGCAAAAATAAGCAAGTGAGAAAGTCAAAGTCTCCAGAAGACCTGTGGCTGGTTCTGCAAGATGCTTAATAAAACTTACAGCTCATTTCCTTTTAAAACTGCACTAATTGTACCTGATACTACTAGTTTTTTTTTTTCTAAAGCAAATGGTCATCACACCAAATATCGACATTGTTTAATTTATTTCTGTTTACTGCTCTTTATAGTATTTTTTTTAACGTAGACACATTTAATTTAATTATTTTTTAAGCCATATTTGCTGTACAGCATTTCTTTGTATGTGCCTAAGACTATTGCCCAGTACTGAATCTCTGTGATCTCAATATGTTCCTCACTGTAACGATTAGGCTGATCAGAGTCGCCGGTGCTTAGCAAAAAACTTTCAAGGGTCGACTGTTTCTCCACTGTCTGTGAAACCATGCAAACAAACCCTGGTGTCCAACACTGTTAACATTATTTACTGTAACTAAGATGTGTGCTTTGCTAGCTATCACACACACACACACACACACACACACACACACACACACACACACACCCCAATTCAAGGCACTAACCTGCCCAACGATACTTTGGCACTTAGCAAACTACATGAATCCCAATTGAATTCATTTCTCATTTGAACATGACCACTGCAGCTGTGATTCACTAGAAAACAGTGGTTCCACAGCAGCGGTTATATGAATTAGAGGCTAGCAGCAGGTAATGATGCCTGTGGCAGTCACCAATGGCAGGACACTTAATCAGCAACGTTTTTTCCTTCAGCATAAGATGCATTATTGAATAAAAGTGTAGAAAAAGGTGTAGAAAAGAACTTTATTTATCATGAATTGTATGTATTTTATTTACTTTAAAGTGTATATGTCCTTTAAGTGAGGACTTTACTAGACACTATCTTTACTAGACACTGTGTCTGGCAGGAACTGAATTCTCCGATCACGGAGAGTTTTTACTGATCAAATATCAGTATTTATACTCTATATGTCTAAATGTTATCTCATCTTTTCAAGTAATTTTGTCCTCAAACCTCCATGTATGTGGAAATTAACATTTAGTAGACAGTCTCTAGAACATTACAGACTGCTGTTATCCAAAGCAGTGAATGAAAGCCTGTACTTATGAAGGCCGTAATTAGATTGTCACCCATCTCTGTCCCTGTGTCTCAAGCAACCATAGAGAGAGCTGCAGGAAGTGAGAAGTTATTTCAGGGAAAAGTGAATACTTGATGTGTCAGACTGTCTTCCCGAGCTTATGTAGTGCACTAAAGCACATATTCCACCTCCTCACTCTCATTATCCCTCTTCCCCTCTTTCCTTGCTTCTTTGCTGCACAGAAGGTGCATTCATGGACAAGAGAGGCAATGATTCAGACACCAGCACGGCACATAGTGGCACTAATGGCTAACGCACAAAAACACACAGCCAACAGCTGCTATCAGTACACACGCACACACACATAGACACACACAATCATTTGCTTATCTGATCTAAATACTACCATTTTTAGCATTAACATTTCTGCAAAAGGAAATGACGTTTCGTGAGTGTGTGTGTGTGTGTGTGTGAGAGAGAGAGAGAGAGAGAGAGAGAGAGAGAGAGAGAGAGACCTTTTTTACAGATGTGATTGCATTTGTATTATATAACTTCACCATCAACTCCCATTACTCACATTCAGACTTTTCCTTCAGTATGTGCTCATACCGTGAACAAGTGTGAATATAATGCATTGGAAGATCTTACACTTAACTGATGAGGGTTGATGAATCCATTGAACTTTTAGAGAACAGAGAGCACGTATGGTATTGTGGGAGGGGTTTCTCATACCACTATTGGTAAATTTACATTACTGCCTTCCTATTACATTGCCTGGTTACAACCATAGGCCTTGTCTACAAAAAGCATAGAGAAACTGCAGTAAGCCTGAAAATTATAGGCTGTTGCACTGTCAGTTTTGGTAAAGGAAAGAATTTTTGGCGTTGTTAATGTTGCACGGCTGTCAGTAAAACCACAAGCATGTCAATGCATCAAACAAGTTTTGAGCTGTGCAACACAGACATAAAATAGTCCAAAATAGTTCTCAGATAAGTGTATAAAAAAAGATTTCCTATTATATGTTTCATTGACCAAGAGACTCTGTGAAAGTGTTTTATCAAAAGTGTGTGAGCAACACTTTAGGATTAGGTTTCATCTCACGCAGATGCTTTTCTTTAGAGTAACTACATAACTCATATTACTTACTTAAAACCTACATGAACATTTATAGATGTTTATTCAATATGTGTGAAGACTGCATTTGTCAAATTTGATGACCCATCGGCACATCACCCAGTCAAGTAACAATGTTGTTGCCATGCTGTAAAGTTTTGATATTTTCTGAGTTGACATACATTAGATTGTCATAACAAATGATTTTGTAGTTCATTGTACTTCTGGAATGTCAGAAAGTGAGATAAGTCAAAATATGGGACTTATGGAGTCCCATAATAGTGGAGATATTCCATGTCCAACATCAAAGCTAAACCTACTCTATTTTGGGGACAGTGAAAATATGCCACATATAACTTTGTCATAACATTGTTATGATATTGCCATAAGAAATTATATATTTTTAAAAATCTTATGCAAAGAAATGTGGAAATCACATTACTTAAGGGTCAGAGAAAATCTAGGATTCTGCCATTATGATGTAATATTTAACGTTTACTGTCGACAAAAAATTGACAACAATATTGATGAAAGCTGGCTCCTAATAGAATAATCCCTTTTAAATGTTTATATAGGTTTACATAAGTGTCATGTAGCCCTATAAATACTGACCTTGTAAAAAAAATTATGAAGAAGGCACAGTCCAGTCTAAGCATATAACCATGCCTTTGACAGTTAAATATTTTAAACATTTTAAACATTTAAAAAATGTTCCTCATACAGGTTTAGGATATATTCATGTCAGCCCTGACTATGTAAGTAGTGGAAATGTCACTTTTGTAAAGCAGCAACAGAAGAACAGAGCAAAATGCTGGAAAATGGCTGAATGTGCTCTCTAATTTCAATTTTGTCATCCAAAACTTGCACTCACCCACTCGCTCTTCTCTCAATGAACCCCACGTGTAGCTGGATTAACCAAAATGGCAAATAACTGGAGAGTTGCAAATCATCTTCCATCCTCTATTTTGGAAAATCTGTACAATTGTCAAATATGTTTTATCACAACTGTTGGCAAAATTAAGGGCTTATGTGAATCACTGGGTAAGTAAAGAGAAAAGACATTGTAGACACACTGTAGCTAAAGCATCCTGCACAACCTATGTGCATGTTTCAGATAAAAATCATTATAATAACAGAATTTTTGCCTCCCCAGTCCACTATAACAAAAAAATTACCTTGAAAAATAATCATTAAAAATTTTTTTAATCTAGTTTTTGTTCACATTAATGTTCAAATCCATTTAACAGCTCATGTCTGAAACATCCTCTTCCACAAGTCATCCATTATAGGTTATGAAAAACCAAAAAAAAAAAATGTCCATTAAACCCCTTTTACCTAATGAGTTACACATATACATTACAGCACAGTGAAATTCTTTTTTTTCCACAAACCCCAGAATATTAGGAGGTTGGGGACAGTGCGCAGGGTCACCCATGATACAGCGCCCCTGGAGCTGAGAGGGTTAAGGGCCTTGCTCAAAGGGCCCAACAGTGGCAGCTTGGCAGCACTGGGGCTTGAAACCCTGGCCTTCGGATCAGTATCCCAGAGCCTTAACCGCCAAGCCACCACTGCCCCAATAGAGGGCTGCTCCATGAAAGTGACTTAGAATGTATAATCGTAAATCTCGGAAAACTTCTAATTTCTAAGTCTTTTGTGGTCCATTTTGTGTAATGTTAGCATAAATTGTTACAGAGACAGCTCAGTATAAAGACTGAAATGGTACTAAGCCAAGCCCACTATTTACATATGGGAAAAGTGAAAATAAATTAGACAAATGTGGATCTGGGCCAAAAAAGGAGTGTGTGCTGACCTTGCTTAACATTGTCAGCAGCAGGGTGAACCCGAAAAGCTTGTGTGCCGGACTTGAACATGCCTCCTACTAGTCTGTCTGCGGGGATATCTAACTGCGAGAATAATTTCTGTGCCAAATAAATGGGCAAAATTAACCTCCATGAATGCGAGGGAGTCGCCTCCCCTCATCAACGTGGTTGTATCTGTTTTGAGCTAGAGCTTAGAGAAAGATACAGTAAATATAAATATATAAATATAAATGGATTTATAAATG
Organism: Noturus placidus; assembly: GCA_022414735.1. Lineage (NCBI taxonomy): Eukaryota > Metazoa > Chordata > Actinopteri > Siluriformes > Ictaluridae > Noturus > Noturus placidus. The sequence goes on along the minus strand of JAFFST010045755.1, from coordinate 67,211 downwards.
GATTTAAATGCCTAAAACTGGCCGTGGCTCTCAATAAATCTTCTGTAAGCCTGCACTAGCAAATAGAGCTTCAAACCCTCAAAATACACAAAATAATACCTCACAGAGATACTCTCTGCTAAATGGCACAGACGTTATGTCCAAACGGTGACTAACGGTGACTAACACAGGTTTCCGCTGATCACCTGAGGCACTACAAAGGACTATAAAGGCAGCCGTGGATTTGCCTGAGAAGACACCTGCAACATTACAGTACCCCCCCACTCTAGGAATGGCCCATGACATTTCTAAGCCCGCAGCCTGGTCCCTTTGGTAGTCCCTTATAAGCTCTGGGTCCAGGATGTCATGCTGGCATACATGAGCATTGTTCTGGGCCATACTCTTCCCGGTAGACCAGGTACTGGGTGCCTCCCTGATTGTAGTGAGATCCACCGTACCATAAAGGCCATCTATAGTACAGTGAGGGGGTGGGGCTGGCTTGATGGGAGGTCCCAAGGGACTGGCTTACGCCTGGAAATGTGGAACGTCTGGTTGATCTTCATGGATCTGGGGAGATCTAACTGGTATGCCATAGGATTTATCCTTCTCAGGATCTTAAATGGGCTGATGTATCAGGGTGGCAGTTTCTTGAATTCCACGCGCAATGGCCAATCTTTAGCAGCCAACCACACTGGCCTGGGTGAAATGTGGGAGCCAAGCGCCTTCTATGGTTTGTCGTACAGGTGTTTTTCTGGGAGGCTAATTGCAGGGCCATTCTGGCCCATTGCCAGACCCTGCGACATCAGCGCACCATTTGTTCTGCTGCTGGGACCACCCACCTCCTCCTCCTGCTCAGCAAACATGGGTGGAAGGTAGCCAAACTGGCACTTGAAGAGTGAAATGCCTATGGACGAGTGCCAGAGGGTGTTATGGTGTGTGTTCCACCCACATTAGGTGTTTAGCCCATGTTGAGAGATTGGAGGAAACCAGACACCTCAGAGACTGTTCCAGGTCCTGACTGACCCTTTCTGTCTGGCCATTTGACTATGGGTGGAACCCCAATGATAAGCTTACTGTCCAAGGTGAGATGCGACCTTGGGCTAGTTGGTATGGGAAGGGGGTGAACAAGACCTTGTGGATGAGAATCGAGCCTCATTATTCTGGGCACAAACCTGGCAGACCGCAACATAGGCCTGGACGTCTTTATCCGCTGCCATAAGAATTCCAATGCCCTGACTACCCCGGGGTGCCCAGCAAAGGGTGAGGTGTGGCCCCAGGACAGGCCTTGTGGTCGAACACCACGCACGACATACAATATGTCCAGTGGGACCCCACCTGGATCTGGCTCCTGTTGGAGCAACCAGCGGACTGCATTCTCCAGACCCCAGCGTAGGGGGGCAATTATTTTGTGAGCTGGGATTATTACTGACTCTGAAAAACATCAGAAGAAAGATGTCTAGGGTGCCTGCTCACCTGTGTGAACATGACATAAGCCTGCTGCAGGGAGGCATGAGTACTGCAGAAGTGGCCAGGTCAACACAGGGAGACAGGAAGGACAGCTGATCGTCGTGAAATTTTACATGTAACCATGTGCCCTCCAGACATAATTGGGAACATGCAATTGACTTGGTGGAAGAGTGGGGTAAGATCTCACAGCAAAAATCCTGACGAATCTGGTTCAGTCCATGAAGATGAGATGCACTGTAGTATTTAAAGCAGCTGGTAGCAACACCAGATACTGACTGTTACTTTTGATATTGACCCCACTTTGTTCAGGGACTCATTATTCCATTTCTGTTTATCAAATGTCTGTGAAAGTGGTTCAGTTTATGTCTCAGCTGTTGAATATTTTTATGTTAATACACATATTTATACATGTTAAGAAATGTGCTTGAAATAAAGGCAGTTGTATGTGAGAGGATGTTTCTTTTTTTGCTGAGTATACAGTATCTCACAAGAGTGAGTACACCCCTCACATTTTTGTAAATATTTGATTATAACTTTTCATGTAACAACACTGAAGAAATGACACTTTGCTACAACATAAAGTAGTGAGTGTACTGTACTGCTTGAATAACAGTGTAAACAGCCATTAATGTCTAAACCGCTGGCAACAAAACTGAGTACACTCCTAAGTGAAATTGTCCAAATTGGACCGAATTAGCCATTTTCCCTCCCCGGTGTCATGTGACTTGTTAGTGTTACAAGGTTTCTGGTGTGAATATGGAGCAGGTGTGTTAAATTTGGAGTCATTGCTCTCACACTCCCCTGTACTGGTCACTGGAAGTTCAACATGGCACCTCATGGCAAAGAACTCTCAGAGGAGCTGAAAAAGAGAATTGTTGCTCTACATAAAGATGGCCTAGGCTATAAGAAGATTGCCAAGACCAGAAGAGAGTTCTGTCCAGCGGCATCAGGCAATTCCGCTGTCCCAGGGCCTGGTTCACATAGTAAGCTGAGGTTACATAGCTCATCTTGCAGTCAATTGTTTATTCCTCCTGAACTTTGTTTCCATTGTTCAGCAGAATTTGGTGATGGTAATTTCCAAAGTTTCCAAATTGGTGTAAAGTAAATGTAGCATGCACCATATCAGTGGACCCAAAGTGGCTGCTGCATGCTACTGAGCTGCCATCTTGGATCATCATACTATACAACCCCAATTCCGAATGAATTGGGACAGTATGGAAAATGCTAATAAAAACAAAGAGGAATGATTTGTAAATGTACATTGACTTATATTTAAACAAAAACATATAAAGACAAGGTATTTGTCAACTGCACAGTTTTTTGAAGATAAACATATATTTTGAAATGGATGCATGCACCACGTTCCAAAAAAAGTTGGGACAGGGGCAATTTAGGACTCATAGTAATGTGACAAGTTGAAATAAGAAGGTGACGTGAAATAGGTGAGGCAATCAACTAATCACAGTATATAAGGAGTCTCCAAAAATGGCCTAGACCTTCAAGAACAAGGATGGGTCAAGGCTTGCCAATCTGTCAACAGATGAGAACAACATTCCCCAAAGATAAATCGGTAGGATTTTGGGCATTTCACGTTCTACAGTGCACAATATAAATAAAAGATTAAAAAAATATGGTAAAACACGGTGCGTAAAGGGCAATGCACGTGATCTCAAATCCCTCAGACGTCACTATCTTAAAAACTGCCACGAGTCTGTAATGGATATCCTGACATGGGCTCGCGAATACTTTGTTAAACCTTTGTCAGTCAACACCAATTGCCACTGAATACACTGATGCAAGTTAAGGCTTTACTATGCAAAGCAGAAGCTGTACATCAACACTTTCCAGAAGTGCTGCCGACTTCTCTGGGCTCAGTCTGCTCTGAGATGGACAATGGCACAGTGGAAACGTGTTTTGTGGTCTGACGGGTCAACATATCAAATAGTTTTTGGACAAAACAGGCATTGTGTTCTCTGTGCCAAAGAGGAAAAGGACCATCCAAGCTGTTACCAGCATCAGGTCCAAAATAATTTATCAATTTGTATAGCGCTTTTTTACAATGGTACATTGTCTCAAAGCAGCTTTACAGAAATATCATTTTTACATTTACAAGCGACTTACTAATGAGACCACATTCACACACCAATGGTAGCAGAGCTGCCATGCAAGGTGCTAGCTTGCCATTGGGGGCAACTTAGGGTTCAGTGTCTTGCCCAAGGACACTTCGGCATGGGATCACCCGGGCCGGGATTCGAACCGCCAACCCCACGGTTGGTGGATTAGTGGACAACCCGCTCTACCGACTGAGCCACAGCCGCCCAAAATAATTTATCAATTTGTATAGCGCTTTTTTACAATGGTACATTGTCTCAAAGCAGCTTTACAGAAATATCATTTTTACATTTACAAGCGACTTACTAATGAGACCACATTCACACACCAATGGTAGCAGAGCTGCCATGCAAGGTGCTAGCTTGCCATTGGGGGCAACTTAGGGTTCAGTGTCTTGCCCAAGGACACTTCGGCATGGGATCACCCGGGCCGGGATTCGAACCGCCAACCCCACGGTTGGTGGATTAGTGGACAACCCGCTCTACCCACTGAGCCACAGCCGCCCAAAAGCCAGCATCTGTCATGGTATGGGAGTGTATCAGTGCCCATGGCATGAGTGACCTGCACATCAGTGAGGGCACCATTAATGCATCAATATATGTACACAACGGCAAACCACATTCTGCCCGGATTACAAGCACATGGTTGCATAAACAGAGAGTGGGAGTGCTAGCATGGCCTGCCTGCAATCCTGACCTGTCTCCCATTGAGAATCCATATTGTCCCAACTTTTTCAGAATTTGGGTTGTAATCTACTCTTGTGGCATCAATTAATTAATTGATTAGTAAATAACACTTACTACTAGGAACAAATTGTGAAATTGTGTTATATAGTAGATGACAAATAATAAATTAAAAAACAATCAAAAACATCGTTTTTTTTTTAATCATTAAAAATTTCTTTATTGCCCTTGTGTCATGCTATGTAAACACATTTTGTGTGTATGCTAATTCTATGCTAATGATATTGTTAAAATCCTGTTAATCTTTTCAAATGCAGCATTGAAAAATTATTCAAAAACAAAAAAAAAAAACAGGGCTAAGAGTAGTATGAAAATTGGCCACTTGCACTCATTTGACATAATTTTCCACCACTTTCATTAGTTATTATTACCAGAGCAACTATTCACCTTGTGCAGGGCAGAAGTAGTTAATAGCTATCACTCTGAAATAACTAATGCATAACCACAGGTGGAGCTATCACCCCAAGTGTGAGGTGCACGGCACTTCTTAAACTTGGGGAACAATAGCTATCATAAAGAATGGAAAAGGGAATATAGGTGTCAAAGGTTATGAAGGGATGCAGCTATAGGTATAGCTAGAGGTATGAAAAGAAGCTTCCAGCCCCACAGTAGCATTTCTCAACTACTCCATATAAGCACTGGCATAGTGCATGTGAAAATACAATAGGTGTGCAACACAGATGATTCTCTGATGTATTTAATGCACTCGAGTACAGTTTTGTTCTCTGTTAGTACCATTCCATCTAAATTTATCTTGAAAACCACAAGTTCATATAGATTTTCTTTTGATATATTTTTGTGATTGTGAAAAGTATAGTTTTTCTCATCACTTGGCACCATTCCAGCTAACATTATCTGTACATCTCAAACTTTCATATAGATATATATGTGTATACATTGTTTCCTATGTAGGACACATTCAAGGGGGTTTACCAAAGAACTCTAGTGCTATTTTAAGAGACACACGACCAGTCAGCCCTATATGGGTAAGCTAAATTCTTAGAAATGACACTACAACACCAAGGAACTCACAACCACTGCTGCACATCATCTCTATGTGTGTGCAGAGCACAGTGTGCACTTGACAGAAGGGGGGGGGGGGGTTATTGTTGAAAGGTGTTTGGTCTAAAATAAAATACATTGTTAAAACAAGACTGTTTGCTTGTGGGGCAGTATGTTGGTGCAGCAGGTAAAGCTGATGCCTCACAGCTCCAGGGTCCCCAGACCTCAGGTTATTGTCTGTGCAGAGTTTCTGTGCATGTCCACATGGGGTTCCACTTCGCCCATCACTGAGATAAAGTACTTTCTGAATGTGGGTGTGAGTAAGAGTGCTTATTTATATCACAGCAGGTATATCTCTGAAGACATTTCATCATGCACCATAATTATTGTTAAGAGTGAGAAATTCCCCAGTGTTGACATTTTTTAAAATAAATATCATACATGTGATATCATGGTCATGGCCAGAATCTAAGAAAACAATTGCTTTAAGATGTACAAGTCTATGCATTTCCAACTGCATATATTGATTCTAGGGGGGCCCAGTGGCTTAGTGTTAGTTAGCATGTATGCCTTGTACCTACAGGGTTGGGGGTTCGATTCCAGCCTCCGCCCTGTGAACTTTTAGCATAAAACTGCTCAAAGGCAGGCGTAAGGAAAGAAGGCGAGGCTTTGGTGAATTCAGGCACCATGTCATGGAGATGCTATAAGTTTAAGTGCGAAAGCAAAACCTCTTTGTTTGGCCTTCCAAAAACAGATGAAATCAGGAATCAGTGGTTACTGTTTATTTATAATGCTGTTCCTGAACAGTACAATCCAAACATTTGATTTGAACAGCACATTTTACAGATGATAGCTTCCTAAATCTGCACAAGTACAAGGCAGACTACACCCAACGGCTACTGTTGAAAAGTAGTTGTTTGCTTTTACACTCTTGTGCTTCTGAATCAGAACCTGTATGCATGCTTGATTATTTTATCTGCTATTGACTGTTCAAATGTGGAGTTTGTGTTGTGGCCCAGGGCTCAGTTAGACCTCTGTTAATGTGCTAGCTAAAATTTACTAAGTTGCCTCAAGTGCTTGTTTGTATTTTGGTGGTCTGACAGAAATGTTAATAGTAGCTGCTGTTGTGATTGTATCTTGAAACGGTTTATATCAATCCAATCACAAGAATCTTTCCAAAGATATATATCGCATGAGTATCCATATACACACATAAGCTGTGTACATAGTATAGCTTTTCACTTAACGTGACAGAACGTTGGTGGGCTGTCGGAATTTACATCGTACCTGAAAGGTAAAAACTTACACTGTAAACTGCTCAAGTCATGTTTGCAAAGTTGGTTCTGCTTAATCATCTGCATTTTCTGAATCTGACTCATGTATACAGTGCCTTGCGAAAGTATTCGGCCCCCTTGAACTGTTCGACCTTTTGCCACATTTCAGGTCTCAAACATAAAGATATAAAACTGTAATTTTTTGTGAAGAATCAACAACAGGTGGGACACAATCATGAAGTGGAACAAAATTTATTGAATATTTCAAACTTTTTCAACAAATAAAAAACTGAAAAACTGGGCGAGCAAAATTATTCAGCCCCTTTACTTTCAGTGCAGCAAACTCT
>JAFFST010045755.1:34288-47917 GCA_022414735.1 Noturus placidus | reverse complement strand
AGAAGGTGACAACAGTTGGTGCGATTATTCGCAAATGAAAGATACACAAAAGAACTGTCAATCTCCCTCGGCCTGGGGCTCCATGCAAAATCTCACCTCGTGGAGTTGCAATGATCATGAGAACAGTGAGGAATCAGCCCAGAACTACACGGGAGGATCTTGTCAATGATCTCAAGGCAGCTGGGACCATAGTCACCAACAAAACAATTGGTAACACACTACACCGTGAAGGACTGAAATCCTGCAGCGCCCCTGGTCAAGAAAGCACATATACACGCCCATCTGAGATTGTCAATGAACATCTAAAGGATTCAGAGGACAACTAGGTGAAAGTGTTGTGGTCAGATGAGACCAAAATGGAGCTCTTTGGCATCAACTCAACTCGCCGTGTTTGGAGGAGGAGGAATGCTGCCTATGACCCCAAGAACACCATCCCCACCGTCAACATGGAGGTGGAAACATTATGCTTTGGGGGTGTTTTTATGCTAAGGGGACAGGACAACTTCACCACATCAAAGGGATGATGGACGGGGCCATGTACCGTCAAATCTTGGGTGATAACCTTCTTCCCTCAGCCAGGGCATTGAAAATATCAAATACTTTTTCCCCCCACTGTACTAGGAGCAATTTCAAGAAAACCCATCCAGTCGAGTACTTTTAATGCAACTTCATTGTAGTATATTGTAATCTGTGTACTTGAAACTACTTTTTAAAGTTCGGTCATACAGAGACAGATTGTCTGATTGATGTATTAGTTTATAAGTAATGTTTTAAAAAAAGAAAATACTGGTTTGGTCACATGGCACTTAAAGTAGTGGACTGATCATAAAAGGTGTAATAATTTCCTTTCATCATACAGGATCAAAGTTATTATCTAACATCCGGTTATTATACATGTTTGTTTAAGATATACTCAGTCCCTGAATGCAGAAATATTGTTTTGCTGATTAGACTAGATTCCCACAGTAGATGCATACTGTATTCTCCTTTCCTGTAAAGTTAGGTTCATAGTGAAACTAATGTAAATCTACTCATGACCTATGTTTGCTTGTAATTGTACATTTTAACAGGCCTGATTGTTGCTGTGAAGAGAATTAACAACGTTAACCTTGACACAAGCCGCTCCCACAGTCAGCTTCAAAAAGATAGCCACACCTGCACATAAAAAATGTTCACACAGACTGTAGGTCAAGTGCTTGTTTCGATAGGACATTGGTAGGATAAGGATTTGTTATATTAGCAAATAATTATAATATCATCTGGCTGGTGAGAACAAGTTTCAGTAATTATAGCAGGCTGTATTTACTAAGTGATTCATTTAGTACCATTAAGTGTGCTCAAGTTTAATTACATTTTTATTTTGTTGAAATAATAATAATAATAATAATCATCATTATATCAAATACTTTATATAGCACCTTTGAGATACATTTACAATACACCTCAAAATGCTTTAGGATAAGAAATAGGAACAATGTTATATTACACAAGTAATAATACAAGAATACATATGCATTAATAAATATGACCGTAAAATTATGAGTTGTAAGCTCTAGGCAATTTTATATATTTTTGTTCTAATAAAAATGAGAGGAAAGTAATTAAAGTTTATGAAAACATAAATTTGATTGATGCTCATATAAATGGCATCAGTCATTTTATTTCAGAAGTAACAAATAAAGCCTTAACACCCAACCTTAAACTTACTGTTAGGTATCATAGTGTTTTTTTTGTTTTTTTGCTCACACCATTTCAATCCTTTCGATTTCAGAACATGTATAAAGCATGCAACACAGCTTGATATAGCTGAAGTGCATCATTGGACATGCATCAGACAAAAGGGTGGGTGAGAAAAAACACAAGTAAGTACCAAGAGCAAGGTAGTCAGGTTACAAGAGTGAAGCCGAAACATTTTAAAGTAGTTAGAGTATGAATATGACTACTCCAAAGATCCCCTGACCACAAAAATTAGAAGTGCCTTCAGGTACCATTAAGTGCCTTTAACAAAAAAAAAAAAAAAAAAAACATGGAGAGAGGGAGAGTGGGAGTGGTGGGGATTGTTTTATACCTAAACAGTTCAGAAGTGTAAGACATAAAACAACCGTTGACCTCCCACAACCAGACACTTTCCCTTTGTCTGTTCACCATGGAATTCTTAAAAACTAATACCATGACCCTAACAATCACCTCTGACCCTTCCCTGTTGGTAGATGGGTGACAGGAGTTGATGGGTGCTTAATAATCAGATAAGTGTGTCTGTTTGAGACTGTTTAGGTAAAACAAAAGAAAAAATAAGAAGCACAAAGATGCATCAGACAGGAAGTGAAGAACTCTTAGCTACCTAAAAATGTATAGGTATAGTATATAAGTATATAATACTATAGTAATGAAGGTTTTCAGTTTAGTATTTGTTGCTTTCCACATATCCTGACATCTGTAACACAACACGAGAAGACAACCATGAAGACTGATGATACCTTACACTTCATAAAAAATTACCACCAAGATGGCTCATGTAGGGGTTGACTCGAATAATAAGTTCTGTTTACTAAGATTATTTAATAAACTTAAGACTGACCTTAAGAATGAGCTTAAGATTGACACACCAGCCAAAAAAAAGAGTACCAGCACATAAGGAGAATATGGTAGAATTCCACAGTTCAGAACATCTCCAGGTCATGCTTAAAGGAGAGCCATATTCTTATTTACAGAGATTTTGCCCCTTGGAGGAAAGGCTGAGGCTAACAAACTGTCTACAGCCTAAGAGGCTCAACTTAATTTAAACAGCTTATGATTACTCTCAAAGTCTTTCTATCCATTGACACTTTCTTGTTATTCCAAAAACATCAAGTATTGGCCTGGTAGGAGATAGCAGATGTTTACAATATGCCAGAAAGGAGTGTCTGGAACTTACTGATGTTAAATTACACTTCTCTCTTCATCTCATACCACTCAATATTCACTCAAAGTGTATCTACTGTATTTTCAGATATTAGGAGGTCCAACTGGAACATGAACTTAATCTCACCACAAAAGGGAATACCATGTTAAATATCAGAAGACCCACAATTGAGGCTCCCAGGTAGCAGATGCTGATGAAGGCTGACATTACGAAGATGGAAAGAACAGATAAAACCTAAACAGACAGCTCTTTTTTTTACCATTATGTTGGACCTTAAGTTTTTGGCATAAACCAATATCAAAGAGTTAAGTATAATCATGATTATTGAATTAGCTTCAACTAGCTTCTCAATTGCCTGGCAGTAAACTGTGTCAGTTTCTGGATTTTTGACAAGAATGTTCTCTGTTATTCCTTTCTTTACTTGAAAGAAATGGAACTGCAAAACTTAGAACTACTACATCAATGTTGTGTTGCTCTGCTGTAGATAAAATACCTAAATGTTGTACCAATCTACAAAAGAAACTACTTCTCGAAAGAGGCACATCACCCATGCCAACATAGCAGAACATCTGATGATCATGCTGGTGGAGTCATACAGTAGCTGCTGTGAGCAAGTCAAGTCCTGTCACATGAAGTGGGTTTTTAATGGCATTTCTTGATATAAATAACAATTTACACAGATTCAATATCTGTTCAAAATTGTAGACCCCCGTCTCTTAATGTATCATGTTGCTTTCTTGAGAATCAATGAATGTTTGCACATTTTGTATGTGTATAGTTGTATATGAGTCCCTCAGTTATCTTAAGTGTGAAAAGATAGATCTCAAACTCATATAGCCACTGATGGAAAGGGGTCAAATATGCAAAACAGGCTGTAAAACATAATGTGTAGGACCTGGTGCCCAGTTTATCTTCTCAGAATAAGGAAGGGACTCATGAACAACTCTCACAAAACACAAAAACAGTCGTTGGTCATCCAGGTAACAACACACAGTAGTTAAATCAAGCATATGTAAAGTTCTGAACTGGTTCATTAGTGTAAATTGAGTTATTATATTGTCTTGTGGATTATATGAAAACATCTGCATGTTTGGGGTTTTTTTGTTTTAGTTATTAACGAAATGTTTTTCCAGGACCATGGTGCAACACATTAGATGACATACAGTGCAAATACACAATAGTGTGACAAGTGCAGGACAAATAATACACAGAACAGAACAATAAATACACAGAACACTGTAAACCATTTAGTGGTGTAGCAGCAAAAAGTACATCTGTAGCAGCAATAAGTAGAACATTCCATAAAGTTTCTGATGATGCTCTGTAAAGTGCAGGTATTCAGTTGTATTGAGTCCTACTGGGTTAGGTGTTTGACAAGTCCAGGTGAGCATTGAGAGGCAGCAGGGTGTCTGACTGCCTCTGGGATGAAACTGTTGCAGAGACTGCTGGTGGTGACAAGGATGCTCCTGTACCTTCTGTCAGACGGCAGGAAGGTGATGAGTCCATGGGATGGGTGAGGGGTGTCATCCACAATGCTGGTGGCTTTGTGGAGGCAATGGTTGTTGTAAGAGACCAAGCAAGGTGATTAAGGTGCTGTGCTGAGGGCAGAGAAAAGCAAAAGTGCTGCACCAGTTAGTCAAAAGGATATTTCATAATATTATCCACCTAAAAAACACAAATTTGTATAAATGTGTTAGATCTGTAAACTTGCTGTTCACTGCACTTTCAGCTGATGTGTCATACTCCCTATCTCAAAGTTAAAGAAGGCATTGATCTTCACTTATTCATCTATTTATAAATCTTCAGTGCTGATAATCACACATGAAACAGATCCTGCCTGTGTGACTCGGTTGATACATTTCAGGACCTTTTTACACAGGAGATGTAACTGATGTCATTGTCATTAAAAAAAAAAAAAATAATAAAAAAATAAAACAGCAGGCAGGTCAAAGGGTAATCCATGCTCAAATACAGAAGGACAAAGGTCAAAAATAGAAAACACTAGATACTGAGAACCATGAAACTTTGAAAAAGTTAGGACAAGTCCAGGAATCAAGGTTCATTATAACATAAACATGCACAAGATGACAAAGATATTTTCAGGGAATAGAAACTAAGGTATGAAAGCAGTTAAGAGAAGCTGATATTTAATAACAGGGAACATAATACAAACAAAAAGTATAAGAGGGGTTCACAGGGTGTGGGAAGGCAAAGAGGTTAGAGTCAAGGCAGGTGTGACAGGTGTATTTATAAATTGTACAGCTATTAATTCTTCTCCTCATAGTTAAATACATAGAGTCATTACACCCTCTATTCAATGTTCTTCATTTATGATTTCAGTAATTATGGTACAGAAATTCAAAAATGATAAATGTTGTAGATCTGATAGGTCCAGTTTCAGTCTGCACTTGGGATTACCCCCCTGCAACAGCATGAAGCAGCCAGTAATGTGTTCTCACAGTCTGCTACAGGGAGATTTGAATAATCACAAATCAAACAGAGAGAAAAGGGGACAGTCCTGATTCTTCCAGCTTACTAAGAAATGACTCAGTAACTGAAAAACACAAGCTGTACTGTCTGTTTGCACACCTTCCCAATAAAGACCAAGTTTGCATCCACTGCCAAGAACACTTTTATTAATTATGGACAAATAAGACAGTCCTCAAATAAAATTCTATAATTTTCACTTACATTAAGCAAAATTATGCTTTTTTTTTTTTTTTTTAAATCTATTGAAAGGCTCCATGTAAATTGAGTCAATATCAATTGCTAGTCATTACAAAAATTAAATAAATAAATAAATAGCACCACAGCACTGTTAAATGCACAATTGGTCAAAAGGTGCTGATTAATTTTCTACAACAGCAGCTATGATGGTAGTTCCAAATGCAAGGTTTCTATTAATGCACTCATTCTAATAAGGTATTGTTTCTGTAGTACCGAATTGCAAAAGGTTTTGCAAAAGATTTTGTAAATGAATTTAAATCATTGATATGGTGACAATTTCTGTGAGATGCTTATTTAGGTTTTTTTTTTTTTTTTTAAGGAGTCTCCAATGTCAGTGCTTTGTAACAGTCAGAGGTAAACCTGCACTGTTAAGTTTGGTGTGGGAAAAAGTGCTGATAACATGTGATAACAGAAACTTGCTTCACAGATATTCCACAACATTAAATGAACTATAAATGGATAAAACATACGTTTAATATATTGCATATGCATATCTTTAATATATTAAATTGGCAAATTGCTGACAACACATAGAATGTTATTGGAAACTATAACATATACCTATAGCAGCACCCCTGTCATATAGTTCCCTACTAAACACCCTGTGTTTAGATCTGATTAGCTTTTAACTGACATGCTACATGGCTTCACAACAATTCAAATAACTGAAATTACTAATGTCTGACATAAAAAGAGATGTACAGAATAAAGTATGTCTGAGACTTTATATTTTGAAGTATTTGATCTGAGATCAGTGAGATGGAATGATTGCTCCCAGGCAGATAGTGTGTCAGAGCAACTGTTAATGTAACACATTAAACAGTTAAGCATTTACCGTTTCTTTTATGCTGTGGGTTTTGTTCAGTAATGAGTCAATTATCAGAGGATTATTACGAGCTCACATTTGTCTCTGTTTTATGTGGCAGCAGCAATAACCTTCCTGTCAGCTGAATGCTAATTGTGAATCACTGGATTCCACTAAATTTGAGTTATAGAGAAAAGGAAACTTAATATATGTTTTTTTTTTTTTATTTTTATTTTTAAAACTTGGTGTATCCAAACTTTGGGTAAACCCCCAACTGTCCCAGGAGTATGACTCACTCAGTTCATTTCTAATTTAGTCACTAGTGAACTGCTCACTTATCACCGGAAAACCAATGTGAAAGCCTCTAGGGGTTGTCCAAATCATACATACATACATACATACATACATACATGCAGATACACATACTCCCCACCCTCGCTCTAATGTAGTGTGTTGCCTTACTGAGCATCAGTGAATGTTTGCACCTTTTGTAATAGTTGTGTACAAGTCCCTCAGTTGTCCTAAGTGTGAAAAAATGGATAGCAACATCATATAGCCACAGTTGGAAAAGGGTCAAATATGCAGAGGATGCTGGAAAACCATTTTTCTTAAAAACAGTTAAACAGCTCAGGACCAACAAGGGACTCATGAAAAACTATTTGAAAACATAAAAGCAGTCATTGATCATCCAGGTAACAACACAGTATTATGAATCATATGTATGTAAACTTTTGAACTGGTTCGTTAGTGTAAATTCAGTTATTATTGTGTCTTGTGGACTATATGTAAACATCTGTTATGTGAAATAGCTTATTCAGGGCAGAACTAAATAAAAAAAAAACAACATGCAATTTAAATGATCCTTCTTATTTTTATTTTTTATTATTAACAGTTTGCAGATTCTCCAAGGTGTATGTAATCTTATGACCTCAACTGTAATTTGTATGCTATTGTAACTGTCACTGTAAAATGCTACAGTTTCCACCTACATTGTTGTGTTGCTGCTAGTTTGAACAACAGGAAAACCAACGTGCTCTTGCAAGAAATTGCATGGGCTAACTAATAAACATTCAGAAAAGGGTAGGCTGTGGGCTGGGGTTACTAAAAAGAAATCCAAAAGAATTTGCTCTTGCTAGCTGGAGTAAATTTTAACAGGTAGATTTAGGCTTTTTTTCTTTTTAAATAATCTTTATACACTATATGGCCATATAGTGTATATATGTGCTTGCTGAACCGCTTATTAAAGACTTAGTTTCCCTTTCATTTATAATAACCTCCAATCTTCTCTGAAGGTTTTCCACTAGATTTCGGTATTAGTGAGGTCAAGCACTGATGCCAGACAAGGAGGCCTTACACACAGTCAGCACTACAGTACATCCCAAAAGTGTTCAGTGGGGTTGAGGTCAGGGCTGTGTGCAGGCCAATCGAGTTGTTCAGCTCCAGTTTTAGCAAACCATGTCTCTATGGAGCTCACTTTGTGCACAGGGATGTTGGAAGGCTGGAACAGGTTTGAGCCGCTTAGTTCTAACAAAGGAAAATCTTAAAGCTACATCATGCAAAGACATTCTAGGTAATTGTGTTTTCAACTTTGTGACAACATTTTGGGAAAGGCCCACATATGGGCCACAGGTGTCCACATACTGTATAGATATATATAGGCTATATAGTTTATCAAGCTATATCTTAAGTAAGAAATAAAATACGAAAGGCGGTGCTATCTTAGGAACGTAATCAAGGACGGGGTAGTGCAACATGCCTCTAGATCATGGGCGTAACCATGCATTCATTGGGGGGGGGGTCGTGTCCCCCCCAATGTTGAGGAAATTCCAATCTGTCCCCCCAATATACTGTACAAAATATTTTCTCTATGTCCCCCTTTAATGACCCCTGCCAACGGATCTGTCTTTTCTTCATCTATTCATTTATGTCTATTCCTTTTTAATATATTTCCGTTTGTTAAAGAAAATAGGAGTCCGCCCCCCCACCAATTGTACACTTGGTTGCGCCCAGACTTAACACAAGTTCGTTGATATATTTTATCAGCTCAGTCTGTAAGAAATGGAGACAGCAGACAAGTGTAGAAAAATGCAGCAGAACATACGAGCTTTTATATCAGGCAGTAAGTAACTAGACACCTAAATAGTGGGTAACCTTAACTTAGTATAGAAGGCATCATACCATGGCTTGGTTTGTTCTTAAGAACATCAATTAACTGTTGATTTTTCCACACCCACGAAGAAGGCTAGGCTAACATCAGTTCCAGTTTTTGACCATTAACGTTACATTCACGTGCATATCCTCCCGCCGAGGTCGTTGGACCCCCCAATGTCCATAAAATGGTTACGTCCTTGCTCTTTATGGAAGATACGGTTTATTTGGAAAACTGCTGGCTGTCAGAGACACCAAGAAAAGAGTATTAGACTCATATCTGCTTTTGGTCTAGTCTCTTGACTAGACCAAAAGCAAAAGATTTTAAAGTGTACGGAACAAAGCATTTTGATGTGAAATAGACAGGCTGGAAGATTCAGTGGTGGACGTTGATTAATGTCAGACAGAAGAGAGAAATTCAACAGCTGTTAGATTACACAGGTACACAAGTATCGTCCTGGCAATTAAACATCCTGCTTCAAAACAGCACTAAGATTATACCAGAATTTTACATACAAGACAAACTTACAAATGCTAATCATTTTTCATTTATTGAAGAATGAGCACAGTTTATACAGCACAGTTTATACCCGATTATAACTGCATGAACAGCTGCAAAACAAGTTAATCAGATTTATTACAAAGAAACCACAAAACCTGATGAATGACTCCCTCCTGAACCTGATGGAAAACAGCATTTCCTTGACCATTACAAAGATCTGGCATTGGAGACTCCTTCCAAAGATTAAAAAAAATTCTTTAAAGATCAGACCTTTTTATAAATCATTTTATTATTAGACTATGATAATGTGTATCGTCCACCCTACAAGTGCTAACCCCATCATTCACCTTAATTTTAGTCATTGGTAACTTTGTATTTATCGTATTTGTGAGAAAAAGGGATGCAGTAATGACTATGCATGTATAGGTTATCCTGTGTGTGGGTTGAATGTGTGTACACATTTTTCTTTCCTTTCTTGTGTATGTCCTAAGCCTTCACTGGGCTGTATCCTCCCCCAAGAAAATAGGGATGGAATGTAGGATCCAGTGGGAAAAGCAGTCACTCGGAACTCAGTATCAGGTGGAAGGAATGCCGTTCAAGGGGCATCATTTCCTTACCCATGTTATTCGCTTACAGATGTTATCTTCACACACACACACACACACACACACACACACACACACACACACACACACACTTATACACAGTCCATTGAACTTTCACCACATCTACATATTCCAACTTGTGTGGGAATTCAGACTGGGACATTCCTAATGGTGACAGATAGGTAAGTGGTTACTTAATCTCTGACGGGAGTGGAAGAAAGTATCACTATGTGAGGAGAGGGAGTTGCAACATTAAAAAAAAAAAGACAGGAAAAGAAAAAAGGTACAGGAAACAAAGAATGAACCCAATCTATCTTTCTTATTTGCAAAAAAATAATTAATGTCACATATTAAGTATCTACAGAATGGTTACAGAAAACATGTATAAGAACTGAATGCAAATTAAAGTACAGAATAATGTACAGTACATCTTTCAACATCATCCAATGCATTGTGTATAAATGTGAATTCCAGACTTTAAGGGAGAATATAGTCAGGTTTAGCGTTCCCTTAATTTGAGATGAACTACATTTTATAATCTTTGATAATCAAGATGATACAGGCTTTTGAGTCACAGCGAAATGTTGATTCATTCATGTGATTCCTACATGAGATATAACAGAAGATCGCATGCACTACTTTCTATATATTACAAACAAGTGTGTTTCACGGCCACAAACGCTTTTTATAACTAATGTAATTTTTTTTTTTATTCTCTTGTGAGACACTTTCTATCTGACAGATGAACAGAGAGATATAACCTACGGTCATATACATCATCATGCCAGGAAAGCTGTGATTATGCAATGTTCTTTGTTTTGACTTATATTACATACCACTCTGTTGAAATCATGATTTTCTAGAAATAAGAGGAAGATCTATTTCTCAACCAAAAGAAAGTCACTTTAATCTGTTAATCTAATTTGCATATGTACATACGGGCAAATAAAGCAATTTAATTAGTTACTTACAAATTACTAGTTTTCATCATTACAAAGCAATAATAAAATAAAACTTTCTTGGGATTTTTAATAAAGGATCGTGTTAGACTCATCTGTTTATGTGTGTGTGTGTGTGTGTGTGTGTGTGTGTGTTTCTTCTGACTTTACACTGCATTCCAGAGCTGTCCATTAACCTTCTCAAAAAACATGAGGAAAGCAGATAAAATCTCTTTATGTACCTGTAGAGTGGTCATACACATACAGTGTTCTCCATTAACATCGGCACCCTGGCTGTGAAAATTTGTCTTTATTGTTTAACCTTTTGATATTTTGTTTAAAAAAAAAAAATCAGAAAATACTCTGCTCTCATGGATATCAAACAATTGCAAACACAACACAGGTTTATAAATATATATATAAATAATATATATATATATAAAATATATATATATATATATAAAATATATATATATATATACTGTATATATATATATATATATATATATATACATACAGTATATCTTCATTAAATATAGGTGTGCACCCCTATGAATTCATATTAGAAAAATATATTTGAAGTATATTCCCATCGATATTTTTAAAATGTTTAGTACACCTGGGTGACTAGGAAGAGGAAATTGTTCAACCATGACCTCGTCTTTCACAGGGTTATAAATATGAGGTGACACATAGACCAAATTCCCTTTGTCATTCATAACAATGGTTAAGAGAAAGGAATATAACTGATGTGAGGCAAAAGGTTGTTGAGCGTCACAAAATTGGAAATGGCTATAAGAAAATAGTGAAACTATTGAAAATGCCCATTTCCACCATCAGACAGGGCCGGTTAATCCATTAGGCATCATAAGCAGCTGGCTAGAGTTTAATATACCTGGGGCACTGCCCCACCACTGCCCCACTGATTCGGATTAACAGTACTGAGCCACACTTAACATCCCTCGTTTCTTTTTTTTTGGGCCCCCAAATGCCAATGTAAATAAGAGGCAGTGTGTGCAAGGCACACACTGTGCACAAGCTAATGATTTTTTAACTAGTTAGCACTGATTGAGTGTACAGGAGTTCTGCAGTAACAAAGAATAACGTTCTAAATATGGAAATAGCTATGGCTATGCTTTTAATATGACTTACAATTTCAGATGATTTTTTAAAGTACCCAGATACACCTGATAAACTGGGGGAAAAAAGTACATCTGTCTCAGATCCACAGACCCCAGCCTCCATAGAAATAAGTGTTTAAATAGGGGCATTGAGGATAGATCTCGCCTACGGCACCAAATGGGCTAGGACAGGCACTTCCATCAAGGCAATAATTAAGAGGTTCCAGTAAACTGGAAATGCTATGAATTAACCTGGAATTTGACGTGTGTCCATGTTGTCTCAACGCACTTTGAAGAGGATGGTTCAAATGGCCAAAAAAATCTCCAAGGATCACAGCTGGAAGTTAGTTGCATCTTGGGATCAGAAAGTCTCCAAAATCACCACAGGTTGTTTGAAGGATTTCAATAATAAAGCCTCTACTCTCTTCCAAAAACAAACTCAAACGTCTTCAGTTTGCAAGACACTACTGGAACTTCAAATGGGATCTGGTTCTATCATCAGATGAAACATAATGCAGATTTTTGGCAATAAACACCAGAGGTGGTTATGGCATGCACAGAGAGGTAGCCATATGGAAAAGTCAACACAGTCAACACAGTCTACAGTCAACACAAAAATTATTTACAGACCTTAAAATCAAGGTCCTGGCATGGTCATACCCCCGAGTATTAATGGCAGAGGACCTGACATCAACCCAAATGTGCTTAAAGTGTGTGCAGAGCAGCTGGCAGTAGGGTTCCGGCATCATTTTAACTTCTCCCTGTGGCTGAAGAAGGTACCTAAGATCTGGAGGACATCCTGCATAGTCCCTGTGCCCAAGAAAGGACGTCCTAGTGCTCTCAACAACGTCAGGCCTGTGCCCATGGTAAGTAACAGCCTGGATTCGCTGCAGTTTACCTACAATGTTGATATTGGCATGGAGGATGCCATCAACTACCTGCTTCAAAGAGCTTACACACACCTTAAGAGGCCACAATATGATAGGCTGCAATATGTCAGGCTGTAAGGTTACTTGTCAGACGTGGTGACTAGCAACACTGGAGCGCCCCAGGGAACTGTACTGTCTCCATTCTTGATCACCCTCTGCACCTATGATTTCTGCTTCAATTCGGGAATGTGCCACTTACAGAAGTTTTCAGATAACTCCTCCATTGTTGGCTGTATAAGGAGGAGGACTACAGAGACCTTATTGTAAGCTTTATAAGATGATGTGGCAACAACCATCTCCAGCTCAACATCGGGAAAACCAAGGAGCTGGTGGTCGACTTCCGGGGCAACAAGTGGCCCCCCCACCCCTGTCGCCAGAAGGGGGGAGTGAGTGGAGATAGTGGACACCTACAAGTTCCTAGGGGTGCAACAATAAAGGTACATCATATCTTATCTTATTCCATCCAACTCCCCTGACTTGAAACCCATAGAAACCCATAGAAAACCTGTGGGGTGAACTGAAGAGACGGGTTCAGTAGCATGGACCTTAACATTTGAATTATCTGGAGAGATTCTGAATAGAAGAATGGTCTCGGATTGTTTTGTATTCTCCCTCATCGGGTATTATAAGAGAAGATTCAGAGCTGTTATCTTGGCAAAGGGAGGTAGCACAAAATATTAACTAAAAGGTTGCCAATAATTGTTGCACACCTATATTTAACAAAGATATATTTTTTGTATGTACCTGTGTTTTGTTTGCAATTGTTTGATATCCATGAGAGCAGAGTATTTTTGTGATTTTTTTAAACAAAGATATAAAACTGTAATTTTTTTCTGAAGAATCAACAACAGGTAGGACACAATCATGAAGTGGTATGAAATTTATTGGATATTTCAAACTTTTTCAACAAATAAAAAACTGAAAAATTGGATGAGCAAAATTATTCAGCCCC
>JAFFST010045752.1:94275-114115 GCA_022414735.1 Noturus placidus | reverse complement strand
GGTGAGAGAGAGGGAGGGAGGGAGAGAGGGGGAGAGAGGGGGGGAGAGAGAGAGGGAGAGAGAGGGGGAGAGAGAGAGAGAGGGAGAGGGAGAGAGAGAAAGAGAGAGAGAGAGAGAAAAAGAGAGAGAAGAGGGGGAGAGAGAGAGGGAGAGAGAAGGAGAGAGAGGGAGAGAGAGAGAGAGAGAGGGAGAGAGAGGGAAAGAGAGGGAAAGAGAGAGAGAGACAGAGAGAGAGAAGGAGAGAGAGGGAGAGAGAGAGGAGAGGAGAGAGAGGGAAAGAGAGAGAGAGACAGAGAGGGAGAGAGAGAGGGAGAGAGAGGGAGAGAGAGGGAAAGAGAGGGAGAGACAGAGAGGGAGAGAGAGGGAAAGAGAGAGAGAGAAGGAGAGAGAGGGAGGGAGAGAGAGAGGGAGAGGGGGAGGGAGAGAGAGGGAAAGAGAGAGAGAGACAGAGAGGGAGAGAGAGAAGGAGAGAGAGGGAGAGAGAGAGGGAAAGAGAGAGAGAGACAGAGAGGGAGAGAGAGAGGGAAAGAGAGAGAGAGACAGAAGAGAGAGAGAGAGAGAGAGAGAGACAGGGGGAGAGAGAGAGAGGGAGAGAGAGAGGGAGGGAGAAGGAGAGAGAGGGAGAGAGAGAGGGAGAGAGAGAGAGAGGGAAAGAGAGAGAGACAGAGAGGGAGAGAGAGGGAAAGAGAGAGAGAGACAGAGAGGGAGAGAGAGGGGAGAGAGAGGGAGAGACAGAGAGGGAGAGAGATGGAAAGAGAGTTAGAGACAGAGAGGGAGAGAGAGAGAGGGAGAGAGAGGGGGAGAGAGAGGGAGAGAGAGGGAGAGAGAGAGAGAGACAGAGAGAGAGAAGGAGAGAGAGGGAGGGAGAGAAGGAGAGAGAGGGAGAGAGAGGGAGAGAGAGAGGGAAAGAGAGAGAGAGAGACAGAGAGGGAGAGAGAGAGAGAGAGGGAGGGAAAGAGAGAGCGAGAGAGACAGAGAGGGAGAGAGATCACATGGAGCACTAACCACTCACAATAACAACCTCTATTTTGTTTTGAGTTTGTGAAGCTTTCCAAGATGCACCAATAAACTATAGGTGTGAATTTAAATATTTAAATGAGCTTCTTTTATGCAGGTCGTATAGAAATGGTCACATGATCAGACGCATCCCAGTTTGCATGTGAACGTCATGAAAACTACAACTACGAATCAGTTCGAAGCCCGTTTTAGTTTCCCCAACGGCTCTTAAATCGTCAGGAACGTCAATGATTTTGGTAATGGCCGACACCTGTGAAAACTCATCTGTTTCAGACGTCTACACGTGCAAATATACGAAGCGTTAAAAGCCAGAAGAGCAGGAGAACATTTCACTATACAGCTAAAGTGTGGCGCGTTAATATTCGGCTTCTCCGCATTCCGTGGTGATTAGGATTACTTTTCCAAAGCACTAGACTTGAAGGAATTTGAGTCATTTGCGTTTTGTATTGCTGTGATGGCGAGAACAGAGAGAAGACTGTCTGTCTGAAGGTCCTGACATGGCCAAGCAAAGAAACAGAACGTGTGGGTGAGACGAGCGAGGGTTGGTTTGTCTCGTCGTATATCAGAGGGACGCTAACGACGACCACGAGGAGGCAAGACACAATGAGAGCTTTGTCCCAAGTGGCACAGGTTGGCGTTTGGGACGCAGCCACGATGGCCACTGAGAAAGATCAGAAGCTCATCAGAAGCCGTCAAACTTCAAGCTGAAGCGCAGATTCAGATTAATGCTTGATGTAGTGGACGTACTTTCTGATGAACGGTTGTCAAAGTGAGGTCTGTGGACCGGCAGGGTTCCATGGAGGACAGTGGAACATCATTCGGGAGTTCGCAAGTTCCAGGTTTGATTCCCAACAATGCTGAAGTCATCTAGAGACGGGAAGTCCACTGAGAATTCCAGGGATTCTAACCAATCATGGCATCAGTGAGCTAACGCATGTGGAAGAGGGTAGATATCGTGGTGCACTGCCTTGTGATGCCACATGAACAGCAGGTGGAAAAGATGTGTTTGGCTGGCATCATGGGAAAAATCCGCCCCCAAAGCTATTATCAAATTTATTATTAAATTTGATATTAAATATAAAACTTTAATATCTATTAAAGTGCATTTTCTCGCTAACTTGATTTGAACGAGTTTGAATCCAAACTTCAATAACTCCAAAACAGGCACCTTCAGCGTTCTTCAGAAGGTTCTTTGTACAAATAATCCATCCATCCATCCATCTTCAACCGCTTACTCCTTTATCAGGGTCATGAGGGAACCTGGAGCCTATCCCAGGGAGCATCGGGCACAAGGCGGGGTACACCCTGGACAGGGTGCCAGTCCATCACAGGGCACACTCACACACTCACACACACATTCATACACTACGGACACTTTAGACACGCCCATCAGTCTAACATGCATGTCTTTGGACTGGGAGAGGAAACCGGAGTACCCGGAGGAAACCCCCGGAAGAACATGCAAACTCCACACACACACATGGCCCTGGCGGGACTCGAACCTCGGACCCTGGAGGTGTGAGGCGGACGTGCTAACCACTAAGACACCGTGCGCCCCCTGTACAAATAATATTATTAATAAATATGGTCTAATCATTTTCGCATTCATTTGGACTCGGTCTTGACTTGGACTCGGTCTCGACCTTCCCAATGTTTCGGTTGTGACCCGGTCTCGGCTAGTCCTGGTCCCACATAATGTAATGTAATGTAACTTGAATTTTATGTCAATTTTAATAAAACCGGTGAACAGAGATTAAAGCTGCAATAAATATCCAGAATATTATCGCGCACGATTAAATACCGAGTCTGATATTCAAATAGTCGGATTACGTTCATAAATAAATGTGTACTGAGGGGGTCTGTGGAATAGAAAGGAGAACCGCCTCATTAATCGCAGTTTGTGTTAGACTGGGTTTAAATCCTCTACACCCTGCCGGCCTTGGCACCTTGTGTGAGCTCCCATAATGCCGTTCGTCTCAGACTTTATTCGCTAAAGCTCTAATCATGAATAGGGAGTCTCCACATGCACGCTTTGATCATCTTCCTCACTGTCAGAATCAAGGTTTCCTCCGACTCTCCAACACACCCTGCAACTTCCACAGTTTAGGGAAAATACAACATTGCGTGGATTCAAACCAAAAGCTTCCTCTGATAGTTTGACTTGTTTTAAAGACGTTCCACATTATTATATAAATGGTAAATGACGCACTTATATAGTGCTTTTATCCAAAATGCTTTACACCCGAGGTCTTCAACAGGGGGTCCGCGACCCCTAGGGGTCCGCGGAGGTACTGCATGGGGGTCGCGAAGGTTTTGGTACCAGTTTGATATAACACAATATATATAATTAGGGGTCCCCGCTCCATCTCGCCATCAGTTTGGGGGTCCTTGGCCTGGAAAACATTGAGAACCCCTGATTTAAACTGTGTCTCATTCACACACTCACACACTAATGGTAGCAGAGCTGCCATGCAAGGCGCTAACTTGCCATCGGGGGCAACGTAGGGTTCAGTGTCTTTCCGAAGGACGCTTCGGCATGTGGAGTCACGTGGGCCGGGAATCGAACCGCCAACCGTACGATTAGTGGACAACCCGCTGATCCACAGCCGCCATTTATCCACAGCGATATATGGATAGAAATGATGTATTTAATAAGCTGCTTATTTAACCACAACAGCTCGTCCCAGTGTCTTTTATTTTCCTCTTCCACCGCAGCGATGTACCAACGATTACATTCAGTTAATAAGACAAAAAGAAATCGCAGATTTTCGTGTTACTAAGAAACCGTAAAGAAGCGTAAACTCCTCTGTCCTGAAGATGTTGGAAAATTAAAGTTACACTGGAGACTCCTTCCGTAGACGTTAAATATACATACCCTTACAGAAAGTTCTGCTTATTCCCCTGCGAATGAGCTGTTACTATAGAAACGCTAAAAGAGCACATTAATATAAACATGTGATTTGGAGCTGCTGTTATAGAAAATTCATCGACACCTTCTGACCAATCAGCATGCAGAATTGAACTCATCCAGACTTCTAATCCTCTACGGGTCTGATAAGCGTCAGCAGTGGCGTTACGGAATCCGTCTGGTGGCGGTGTTTACGTCCTGGGGCCGACATACCTGACTGTCATTCGTGCCAGAGCGCCAGATCATTCCTGTCCGAACACGTCCGCCCACCTGACAGACGAGGGGTAGAGGAGCAAGAGTAGGAGGGTTCTCGCTAAAAGAGGTCTTGAGAAGGTCAGAAAGTGTGTCAGGATTTTGCTAACTGCCCTCTGAAGAGGTTAGCAAACAGTGCAGGACCTCCTGACCTCCTTTCTGCAGACAGAACCTGTGTTTTTGTTTTCTCAGGTCTGAAATGTGTGTATTGTGGTTGGCGTGATAAGGGGAAGGAGATTAGAGGGAATAGCGTGAACCAGCAGTGAGCTCATGTGGGAAACGAGCGCTCAATCAGAGGAAACGGAGTTGACACAAGGCAGAAGGTTGGGGAGGAGGGAGAGGAGGACAAACTTCTGGTCAATCTGAGGCTTTAGAGGAGTCTGAACCATGTGTAGACTGCATTTAGAGCTACAAATAAGAAGGTTCTGGACACGATTATTACATCTTGCAGAGCCTTGAACTAGCCAAAGAACCCTTGAGGAACCTGTTGAGTAAAAATCCACTCCAACACCATAAATACACCACTACACTGTCTTACATAGAGCGGGTTCCTTTCTTCTTTCCTTTCTCTGTCAGTATCTTCAGTATCTGAAGGATTCTCGAACTTTCTTCAACCACAATCCCAATGGATCTACAACTTTATATTTTATAATATTTGAGCTAAAGCTATAAGCTAAGCTGGTTTATTTAGTTTAGTTCATAAGTTAAATAAACTCTCAGGTTGTTGTTGGAGAACTTGTTTAATATACTCCTTATTTAACTGCCCGAAACTCCTCGGTCCAGCTGTGGAACACATGAGTGCGTAGGAGGAACCGTTCTGCCTCCATCTCAATCTCCTTTAGCGTGTCCATTCTCACCGTTCCTCCGCTGGTCATGCACGCCAAGCCCTCCCAGTGACTCGTGGGAAATTGTAGGCTCGGAACATTCCTGTGTGTTCCTCCCATCCTCAGTGCCGTCGCCTTCAACTCCTTCAGAACTTTCTTCACACGCACATTCCAGCGTGTGCAACCGTGCATCTGAGAGCAATTGTGTGTCCAGTC
This sequence comes from Noturus placidus, assembly GCA_022414735.1. NCBI lineage: Eukaryota > Metazoa > Chordata > Actinopteri > Siluriformes > Ictaluridae > Noturus > Noturus placidus. The sequence continues at coordinate 108,898 of JAFFST010045752.1, read as the reverse complement.
TTTATGTATTTATGTCCTTTTTTTGCACTAATGTGGAAGTACTCATGTGTTTAGGAGCCATGTGTGCTGCTCCTGAAGCTCTGAGATTCAACTGAATAAGTCAGATGTTGTGGGATAAATATTCAGCATGTACTGTAGGTCACAGAGTAGTGCTGATGTGTGTGTGTGTGTGTGTGTGTGTGTGTTCTTTAGGACGCTGAGAGAGACAGGTCTGACACCACATTGCAGCCGGAGTCAGATCAGAACCTCACGCCTCCTAAGGTGAGTTCAGAGCTCTTATTAATTCTCCGACAGTACAAACAGGATTAGGTTCAGTTGTGGGCGTGTCTACACACTAATATTCTCCAGCCATTATGCAAATTTCCAAAAAGTCCACAAGACCGTCCTGAAACTGTTCTTAAGTGAAAGATTCAAGATAAAAACCATCATCACACTGTTGAGAACCGTGTACTTCTACTAGTTTGTACAAAATACAAAGATAAATAATAAGTGGAGCTTCGTCGTAACTGTGGAATCCTTACCTAGCTAATTGCTAACAAAATGTAGCGCTAGCATGACCCGTCGCTGCCTGAGGCTACGTCCCATATCACATACTACCGTCATGAACAGTACATTATAATACTATAGTACAGTGTGAATTTGTGATGCAGATGAAAGACTGAAATGTTTTGATCTGCATCTCAGCCAATCATGTTCAGGCTTTAACAGATGAAGCTTGACTCATCCCTGCTGAAATTTTCTTATCTATTAAAAAAAATCTTTAATGGTTTCCAATACATAAAGGCCCTTAATGGGCATTGGTTTAATGGTGTCCATCAGATTCCAGGGATATTCTGGTTATCATTAAATATCCCTGGAACCCAGGATAGATGATTACTATCTAACTGAACTCACCATTAGGAACAACATGAACCTACCATTACAGACCATCAGAAACACATTCAATCTCTTTCAGAACCGTTTGAAATGTCTTCTAATCCGTTTTCAGCAGGTTTCAGTTGAGACACTGTGTGATTTACAGAGTTCACCTTTGGACCTGATTGACACGGGGAAAGGACTGAAGGTTCAGAGTACAGCGCCTCACCTGGTCAGTCTGGGGAGCGGCCGGCTTAGTGTGGCCATCACAGTACTGCCTCTGAAGGAAGGTAAGTCTTACACACGAGTCACATGAATGTCACATGGTACATTTTCCACCTTTGATTAATGTACACGTGATTCTGTAAGGATTCTGTAAGGATTCTGTAAGGATTCCTTGGAGCAGAGAATCGAGTGTACAGAGACTCTCTCCGCCATTTTGGGAATTTTACTTTGAGATTCAGTGTTGGTGACTCAGTCGCACAGTCTTTGTGAATAATAGAGCTCAGTGATTGGTTGTTCAGAATAATAGAGCTCCGTGATTGGTTGTTGGGAATAATAGAGCTCAGTGATTGGTTGTTGGGAATAATAGTGCTGAGCGATTGGTTGTTGGGAATAATAGTGCTCAGCGTTTGTGGATGGGAATAATAGAGCTCAGTGATTGGTTATTGGGACACAGTGATTGTTGTTGGGAATAATAGAGCTCAGTGATTGGTTATTGGGACACAGTGATTGTTGTTGGGAATAATAGAGCTCAGTGATTGGTTGTTCGGAATATTAGAGCTCCGTGATTGGTTGTTGGGAATAATACAGCTCAGTGATTGGTTGTTGGGAATAATAGTGCTGAGCGATTGGTTGTTGGGAATAATAGTGCTCATCGATTGGTTGTTGGGAATAATAGTGCTCAGTGATTGGTTGTTGGGAATAATAAAGCTCAGTGATTGGTTTTTGGGAATAATAGTGCTCAGCGATTGGTTGTTGGTAATAATAGAGCTCAGCTATTGGTTGCTGGGAATAATAGAGCTCAGTGATTGGTTGTTGGGAATAATAGAGCTCAGTGATTGGTTGTTTAGGAATAACAGAGCTCAGTAATTGGTTGTTGGGAATAATAGAGCTCAGCTATTGGTTGCTGGGAATAATAGAGCTCAGTGATTGTTTATTGGGAATAATAGAGCTCAGTGATTGTTTATTGGGAATAATAGAGCTCAGTGATTGGTTGTTAGGAATAATAGAGCTCAGTGATTGGTTGTTGGGAATAATAGAGCTCAGTGATTGGTTGTTTAGGAATAACAGAGCTCAGTGATTGGTTGTTAGGAATAATAGAGCTCAGTGATTGGTTGTTGAGAATAATAGTGCTCAGTGATTGGTTGTAAGTCCAACACAGTAATGTTTTACACTCTGATGGAGAGTCAGTGAATTTGCTGTCTCAACTCATATCCCTACAGCTGTGATGTGAGCTGGAAAACCGTTTCGAGTTCACTAGCGTCTGCTCAAATAGTCATCAGGATTGTCACTAAGCTGTGTTTTAATTAACGTCAATAAAGGGGTCTAAAATATCAACAACTCTAGAGACAGAAGTTGGCAACACTGATGAGATCAAGGTTTAAACGAAAGGGGATTGTTTGAGACTGACCAATCCTACAATATGGGAACAATCCCCGACCCCAAACGAAATTCTTTTTAAGTTGACTCGTGAACAGAATGCGGCCTCGTGTCTCTGCTGAGCTCTAATAAGCACCCTCGCTAACACTGTTCCACACACTCACATCAACCGCCCTCTGTTAATGATACTGTTTACATGCCATACACCCCTTTGCGATAGAATACACTTCCTACTTTAAGCTGTTCTCTCGGACGGATTAAAGAAACAACCATTAAGGCCTCTCAATTCTTTAAGAATGTACATCACCATCGTCATGATAACTGGAAAAGCGTCTAACAGCTAGTTAGCTAACACTCCTAGCTTGCTAATTACCGCTATAATTTATATAAATGCCCTTTTAGTGTAACAGGGTGGCTGTGGCTCAGGCGGTAGAGCGGGTTGTCCACTAATCGTAGGGTTGGCGGTTCGAATCCCGGCCCGGATGACTCCACATACCGAAGTGTCCTTGGGCAAGACACTGAACCCTAAATTGCCCCCGGTGGCAAGTTAGCACCTTGCATGGCAGCTCTGCTCCCATTGGTGTGTGTGTGTGTGTGTGTGCGCGAATGGGTGAATGAGACACAGTGTAAAGCGCTTTGGATAAAAGCGTTATATAAGTGCACATTTACCATGTAGTGTGTGGTTTGGGACACTGCCACTGGAAGATTCTGAGTTCTGAGATGCATTCTTTAAGGTTCATTGGATAACGAAAGGTTTTTAGGTCTAAAGATGTTAGTATTAAACCTTAATTAACACCTTAATTAACCTTTTTAAAAATACCAAAAACAACTAAAGAATTAGGATTTAGTGAAATATTTTAAAGGACTATCTTAATCGTGGTTTTTGGGTTTCAGGAGCGCGTATGAACTGTGTGTGTGTAGGTTTCTGATCTGTTAATAAATCAGGCAGTGCGTGTTGACGTGTCTGCACTGTGTGAGCGACTCTGTGGGCGAGAGGATGCACGTGACATCTATTGTTAGTGCAGATTGCAGGCCTGAGGGAAGATGAACACGGCGTTAAGGTTATCTAACAGGAAGGAGGGTGAAGAGGTCACCTTTCTGATGCTCATGTTCCCATCATGCACGCCGGGTGCGGTTCCTTCTGTGTATGTCGAGTCGAGTCTTTTCATCGAGACAGAGAGGAGGATTCAGCTGAGTTTTAATGTCGCACGTCACAGGTACACACATTTTTCCCTTCACCTCAAACTTCTCTACAGGAGACGCAGACAGGAAATGAATCAGAACAGAGACAGGACGTGGAAATGACCTCAATTCCTCCACTGCGTTTGTGATAGTAGGTGCAGAGGCAATAAAAATGCACGCTAGTCATTTTCACGTGATTTTTTTTTTTTTTTTTATGTGCAGCTACAAGTTCAGTGAACGTCCCTGTTCTAGTACGTTATCGTTTCTATAGTAACCGCTCATCATCGATGTGGTGAACTTTTCATAAAGTAAGGAGATGTTTGCTTAACATTTATGGAAGGAGTCTCCAGTGTCAGTGCTTTGTCAGCCGGGAACTGTAACTCCACTTCATCACACGTTTATTATTTTCTTATAATAGCACCACACACACACACACACACACACACACACACACACATACACACACACATACACACACTGTTTTCTTTCTTACATGTCAGATTGATCCGGTTATTAATTACGATGGTAATATTTCCGGGTTTTTTCCCGCGTTTTTGGCGTATTTTTCCCTCCGTCCCTCGTTTATCGTTTATTTGATCCCAGGCTTTACAGGAACGGCGTTCCACATCCTACGGCTCAGACTGTAATGCCGAGACCATTGTTAACATTCTTGATGATTCTCGTGCGTTTCCACGTTTCCTCCCAGAGAGTTTCCTCAGAACATGGATGCCAGCGCCGCTGCCAGTGTTTGTCTAAATACGGCCATGTTTCTGCTCTTTAACCGTAAGAGGAGCGAGTGTTTCGTGCGCTGGGAAATCCCATGCCGAGAACCTCAATTCAATTAAAGGAAACCCTTCAGGCGGCGACGCAGAGGAACGACACAGTTAGATGGGTTTCTAACCGATTGAGCATGTGTAGATCGCGCTGAAGAGCTGGTTTAAAGCCAAACACACATTCATTTACAGCTGATTTATTAAAGCGATGAAGTGGACTGTAATGGAAGTCAGTAAAGGTTTAATGGTTAAGAAATGTACAGCTGATAGATGTTTTTTGAAGAACTAGTATAAGAGTTGCAGGTTGTTCTGAGAATGTTCTTAACATATATTTTTAGTTGTAAGAACATTAACACGAACGTTTATTAAAATAAGGGTGGTTTTGTGTGTGCAGCGTCCTACTAACGTTGTGACGCAAACGTGTTTAGAACGTTTTAGTTGTAACAGAACAACGTGACGTTCTTGGATTGTGATGGACATTTCAGGGCCATGTGTGTGTGGAGTTTGCATGTTCTCCCCGTGTGTCTGGGGTTTCCTCCGGGTTCTCCGGGTTCCTCCCCCAGTCCAAACACATGCATGTTAGGCTGATGGGCGTGTCTAAAGTGTCCGTAGTGTATGAATGTGTGTGTGAGTGTGTATGTGATTGTGCCCTGTGATGGACTGGCACCCTGTCCAGGGTGTAACCCCGCCTTGTGCCCGATGCCTCCTGGGATAGACTCCAGGTTCCCCGTGACCCTGAAAAGGAGTAAGCGGTTGAAGATGGATGGATGGATGGATGGATGGATTTCCTGACGTTCTCCGGTAGCCAGGTTTTAGAAGAAGTTGTGAAATGGGTCTTTTCATATATGTGTGTCTGATCTGATGGCGTAACGGAACCGGAACTCCGTCCAGTGTTGGAAAGTAAATAAAAGTGCATAAGAGCCGCTTTAAGACGTACTGTCATGTGTATTATTATGAAGGTGTTTATTGATTCAGTTCCACGTCAGCCCTTAGACGTCCGTTATGAGTCGTATGTTTTTGATTGCGCCGTGAGAAACGTCCTGAATTTGTCGTCCACCCGGTTCACATTTCTCGTGTGTGTTTGTTGTGTTGCAGGAATCACGCGTATCGGGAGTGATGACGCCGCCGTGCCGCAGGATATTACCATCCAGGGTACAGGCATCGAAGCTGAGCACTGCGTTATCGAGAACAGAGGCGGGGTCGTGACTCTGGACCCCTGCGGACATCTGTGCTCACTCGATGGAGTACCTGTGACCACGCCCACGCAGCTCACACAAGGTAAACACTCTAAACACCGGGGATGCTGTCTTTTCTTTTTCCTTTCTTTTCTTTAGTTTCTTTCTTTCCTTCCGGGCCCTTTCCTTCTTTCCTTCTTTCCTTCTTTCTTTCCTCCTTTCTTTCCTTTTCTTTCCTTTTCTTTTCTTTCCTTCTTTCCTTTCCTTCTTTCTTTCCTTCTTTTCTTTCCTTTTCTTTTTTCCTTTTCTTTCCTTCTTTACTTCTTTTCTTTCCTTTTCTTTCATTCTTTCCTTTTCTTTTCTTTCCTTTCTTCCCTTTTCTTTTCTTTTCTTTTTTTCCTTTTCTTTCCTTTTCTATCCTTTCTTCTCTTTCCCCTCCTTTTGTTTAGTTTCTTTCTTTCCTTTCGGGCCCTTTCCTTCTTTCCTTTTCTTTCCTTTTCTTTTCTTTCCTTTTCTTTTCTTTCCTTTTCTTTTTTCCTTTTCTTTCCTTGCTCTTCCTTTCTTTCATTTCCTTTCTTTTAAATTTCTTTCCTTGCCTTTCCTTTTATTTCCTTAATTTCTTTCCTTTTCTCCCCTTTCCTTTCTTTCATTTTTTTCCATTTTCTTTCCTTCATTTATTTTATGTTCCTTTCCATTCCTTCGTTTCTTTTTTTTTTTTTTTCCTTTTGAGGAACTTTATTTCTTGGAAAAGGCTTAAAAAAAAAAAAAAAAAGTGCACCCTTGGTTTGAGGAAACTTTTCTCCATACTCTGTGAAGCTACACGTAAACGCTGTTGTCGCCCCCTGGTGGTTACACACACTACACACTGTGCTTTTGGGAAACAGAGTGAGGCCAGATCTGATTTCATGACGTCTTTCTAATGCTAATTAAATGTATTAAATGTGCGATAGTGCTGTGTGTTGGAAAATGTGTGTTTTTCCACGACACGGCTGGTTTTGGACGTCACAGTGAGTTTAATTGGAGTGGTTTCTGCAGCGGTTGGTTTTGTTGTGTGTGACTCAGAGCTTCCACTCGTAGAGAGCTGGAGGTCTCATGTTACTGCCCACACCATTCTACCCCATTTTATTCTGCTCACTCATTTTATTTCTACATCATCATCATCATCATCATCATCAGGGTTGTTTTGTATCTCGTCCACGTGTTATCTGTCTTACTCTGAGTGATGAAGTCCTTCAGCCAAATATTTACTCACAGTGTTGTTTGGATTGAAATCAGCACTCCGGTTGAGACTGTCTGAGTATGTTTGTCTCGGTAGCGGAGGGGGTTGGGTTGAGTCAGTGGTGTTTGGATGACTATACTCTAGGAGTGAAATCAGTTTGGAACTTTTTTTGAAAAAGCCCCAGATAGAGACATCTGGAACATTTCAGTACCCCTGAATACAGTGTTCTCCACACGAATAACAATAACCGATGGACGTAGATCCATGTTCTAAGCGAACACTGTCATATTTTCTTGTTTTGGATTTTGTAATTGAATCAGATTTCCTCGCTATGACTTCACAGCACTCACGCTTCTGTTTCCGACCAAATTACCAACGTTCCCTGAATGTTTCCTAAATATGGGAGTTACAGGTTTACATGTAGATCTGAGGTAATTCCATCTATTGTATTTCCATCAGGATAAAATAAAAGAAAAACCTGAATTAGCTAATGATTCACAAACACTGTGGTGTGAGACACTCGAGGCTACGATGAAGATGTTTGTGAGACGACGGAAACAGAGACAGACTGTTGAAGGTTAATGGATAATAAACCCACACCAGGTCCTGTGTAGAGCGGAGGAGAAACAGCAGAGAGAGAGAGAGAGAGAGGGGGAGAGAGAGGGAGAGAGAGATACAGACAGAGAGAGAGAGAGAAAGAGAGAGATACAGACAGAGAGGGAGAGAGAGAGAGAGAGAGATACAGACAGAGAGAGAGAGAGAGAGAGGAAAATGGAAACAGGCTTCAGGTTAAATTCCAAACGCTCCCTGAGGCACTTCCTGGGAATTACGCTTTAATCCTCACTCTCTCTGCGCTGTCCTGCTACTAATCACATTACTGTCTGAGTTCTTGCTTCAGTGCGGTTCATACAGTTCATACGCGCTGTTTTATTTTTATTTACATCACCCCTCTTTTATTATTGCTATTTCACCTGAGAACAAACTGTCATACAGCTGCAGTCCAGCTGTTACAGAGATCACGTGTTTACATTAAAAATTCATATGTTCACGACACTTGTATCACAAAACACTCATTTGACAATGAGTCCAAAAACATTTACACATATTATTATTATTATTATTATTATTATTAAGAAGAAGAAGAAGAAGAAGAACAATGTCATTTTAAAACCATTTTAAACCAAATTAATATATGCATAATGATAAAAAATAGTTTTAATGCAAAACAAAACTCAAAATGACAATATGTATGAATATGCATGATTATGCAAATCCATTAGAAACACCCCCATGGCCTCCTACCATCCCATACCCCATAACTACATGCTTTTAATTACAATTATTTGTTCATCAAGATCATTAGAATGCAGGATTTGGTGGCTAGAAGTTTCCCGTTCGATTGGTCCAAAGATGTTAAACATGCTTTATGACATCACAAATTGAGCTTGTATATAGCCCCGCCCCCAAATCGGTTGTATAGCCTAGAGAAGTCTCCGATTAGTTCTGTGTTAACAAGTTCGGCCCAGACGCCCAAATCGAGGTGATGTTTACTGTCAGGATACATGATCATTTTTTTAGCTGTGGACACTGACGTGCTGGAGACGTTTCTGCTGACTCAGGCGTTCACATCGCTAATGATAAGCTGAGTGAGTCACGCACACACACAGGTTGAGAAAAACAGATATGAAGAACAAGCGAGTTGACAAAAACAGCCATGAGGAGCAAAGTTCTTCTCCATGTCCGTCTTTGATCATCGTCCACACAAACAGGCATTGATTCTCACCGTGGTTAAGCTTTCAGAGATAATAAATGCAAACACAGCCTGATCTGTCGCGCTTAAAGCTGTAGGAATCCGTACGTTCTAAACCTCAACCTGGAACTTTGACTTGTACTGGAGACTCCTTCTTTTCTATTTTCTATAACGCTTACAGAGTCGCGGGGAACCTGGAGTCTGTCCCAGGTGGCATCAGGCACAAGGCGGGGTTACACCCTGGATGGGCTGCCAATCCATTGCATGGCACAATCACACAAAAAAAAACTTGTTCTGCCAACAGAACAAGAATATTTCAACAGCACAAACGGCTCGAAATAGGTTTAATAATCCGATATTTTGTTTCATTGTAATCTTATAATAGGAAATAAGGGCGCACGGTGGTTTAGTGGCTAGCACGTCCGCCTCACACCTCCAGGGTCCGGGGTTCGAGTCCCGCCAGGGCCATGTGTGTGTGTGTTTGCATGTTCTCCCCGTGTGTCGGGGGTTTCCTCCGGGTACTCCGGTTTCCTCCCCCAGTCCAAAGACATGCATGGTAGACTGATGGGCGTGTCTAAAGTGTCCGTAGTGTATGAATGTGTGTGTGAGTGTGTATGTGATTGTGCCCTGTGATGGACTGGCACTCTGTCCAGGGTGTACTCAGCCTTGTGCCCGATGCTCCCTGGGATAGACTCCAGGTTCCCCGTGACCCTGATAAAGGAGTAAGCTTGGGTGTGCAAACTTTTGCACGCTGAACATTCATCTCATCGCGTATTGCTAAGCTGTTGCTTGGATGTTGATTTGGAAGTTAGTTGTGTTTTGGGTGGGGGTGGGGTGAGGGGAAGGAGACATTCTGTAATGTTTATAGCTCTCTCTTTCAGTCCTTCAGTCTGTTTCATGCAGCTTCGCTATAACGTCATTATAACGCGTCGGTTTGTCTTCAGCCAGGTATTATAACGCTTCCACACTACGCTACTAACCAGCATGAGGAAACCAGTACACCAGCACACGGAGCGTGTGTGTACCACTTTTCAGTGTAGTATACTGCGGTTTCATACGGAGCCAAAAAGGAGGGGGGAAGAGAAAAAGGGGCGGGGATTAAAGGCGTTTTTCTCCTGAACTCATTCTCCTGAACTCGGTCCTGCCGTCCAGCTTCATGTCTCCCTGCGGCTCCGCTTTGGAACAGCTGCACGTTTCCAGCTGTTGCAGAAAACCAGTTTGGGTTTGCAGTTTACGGTCTGAAGAGTCGAAGGAGACGGAAACGTGCGCTTTAAAACCTCTGGAGGAGAATCGCAGGAGGAGAAGTTCGAGATGCGGAGTTTGAGAAGGAACCCGGTTCTGTGAGGAGCGTCTCTGGATGGGACGCTTTAAAAAGAAGGTGGGTTGGAAAGGAGTCATCCCGATATAGAAATCATTATGAGTACATTCAGTTGCATTTATTTTTTTATTTAATCCGCCCACATGTGCAACATCTGTGTAACTCCTCCTACGCATTCTCACGTGAATGCCTTATGAAGAGAAACAACAGCTCAGTACTAAATCTGATTAGATTATATATGTTTATATGAGGTTTCTTGGGTTAAGGATTAGTAAAGGTGCGGTTGTGAAACGCGAAGGAGCGTGCGATGGCGTGCGTTAATATCATGACGTCATTCAGACACGTTTTAAGTTCCCACACGTGATCTGCGTGTCATTTCTACATGTCTTTTAACTCTTACTTATCACAATGTGCACAAATATAAAGTACATTCAATGCACTCGATGTTTAATTAAAGTCATTAATAATACGGTTGATCTGCACCGGTGAGCGTTGCTAGGATACGGTAGGACACGCCCCTTGATAACTGTTGTTGTTGTGGCCGGCAAAAGTTCAAAAATCCCACATTTCTTGTGTTTTTATCTATGCACGTTGGTCTTTGCAAATACAAACTTCACTACTAATCCCCTCCTTATTATTTTCTCCAAGCGTTCTCGAAAGCTTCTCCTCTGATGGAGAGAGATTCCACAGAAAGGGTTCTAACTCAAAACTCTTTTGCCCTAAAGTGGGATTATTCTTGTTATTCTTATAAATATTGTTTATTTAAATATTCTCTGAAGTTAAACTCCTAGTTGGAGTCCTAGTGTGGAGTTCTCAGCAGAGAAAAAAGGGTTCCTGGAGAGTTCTTTGATTAGTTAAGGGTTCGAGACTTTAAGGAGAGGGACGAAGAAGACTTTTAAACTCAGCCAAAATGTAAATGAGTGTCCTGCTGCCAGGCTTTCTGTTTTGTGTCTGGAATTTATTTCATTTCTCCACAGGCTTCAAAGTCGGCAAATATGGCGAGGAACATCCGGATAATTACGCGTACTCTGTTAATTAAATAGCTTCGATAATTAGCTTCGGAAACGTAATAAAGCGATGAAAACTGTTTGACGGTGGCTGAAAAACGAGCGCTTGTGGTCTTCGTGTGACAGTAAAAGACAAGTGTGTAAAGTGACGCACGTGTTTAATTCTCAGATCAAAGACGGATCTGTTTCGTCTCGGATTGAGCGGGTTTATGAGGACTTGTTTGCTGGGATTAAACGCAGTAAATATCCAGTGTAAATTTATTAAAGGTCTCAGCCTTGAATTTTGTTTTAACTATAAGGATTTAACCAGACTCTGCTCATGGTCTTCAGGAGTTCAGGTAGACGTTGGAGCATCTGCGACTCACTCACAACACTCTTTTGTTTCTATAAGATATTTATTTGAGGTCTTTAGCCAGAAAAGCACAGCTGTGTAGACTAAACACCCACGGCTGTACTTGGAGAAACGTTTCCTGCTGCGTGTACGTGTGTGTGTTTTGGTTCTTGTGCAGAACTGTGTTTATCTGATGCTGTTATCTCTCAGATCACTGTTTTGACAGACTCGCGATGATGAAATGTCTCGCAGTGTGAAGGTCTGGATTGTTAGAGAGTACGTACAGACGGACCGTTACGGCTGTGATTCTCGTTATTTGCTCGCTTTTCCGTGAGAGCGCTTTGCAAAGCACGGAAAATCGGTCTAGACGTGCCAGCGTTCCGAACAGTGGAATGTGTCTTGGAGATTTAAGGGGCCAAAAGTCAGAGGTTTGGCATGTTAATGATCAGCGTCTCAGCTCAGAGTAGAGAACGCTGGACCGGGATTCGATCTTTGACTTTGAAGACGCTAAAGTTGGACTCATCGAAGCGTGCGGTCAAGCGTTTCAGACTAGCGGGTTCAATGAGACGGACAGAAACAGTTCAAAGCAGCGCATCTGCCACCAGTGAAGTAGATTGTGCAATATGGTGTATCCATCCATCCATCCATCCATCTTATCCTTCCTTCAGGGTCACGGGGGAACCTGGAGTCTGTCCCAGGAGGCATCGGGTACAAGGCGGGGTACACCCTGGACAGGGTGCCAGTCCATCACAATCACATACACACTCACACACATACACTTTAGACACGCCCATCAGTCTACCATGCATGTGTTTGGACCGGAGTACCTGGAGGAAACCCCAACACAGGGGGAGAACATGCAAACTCCGCCCACACAGGCCCACGGTGGGATTCGAACCCCCACCAAAGTTTGTCTCACCAAACTCCGTAATTAATCCTTAGTAATCCTTTTTTCCCGAGACAAGCGTTGTCCACGTCTTTGGATTTAGAGTTAGACGTCCTGTCCTGTCTCACCAAACTCCGTTACAACTCCCATAAAGTCTCTTTCGTCTTATTTCTCATTGCCACGGCCCTTCCGTTAACCTTTTATTGAGTAAAATCCAGCAGAAGACGAGCTCCAGGACCTCCAGCCAGGACGTTGGGGTTTGGTGAAAAGCAGGAAATATTTTCCATGATTTAAAAGGCTGCTGTACGAGCTCCGATTTCAAACCGGTGGAAAATGCAGTTGTGGGTTGAAGAGGATAGGATATGATGGGAGTTTCTGGGAGTGAGCCAGTCAGAACATTAATGAAGAAAGATGGACGCCAACACGGGAACAGAGGGACAACCGGGAAAGATGTCCACAAGTGGAGTGTGCTTATAATTTTGCGTTATTCAGAGCAGAGACTTGTGGCCATATTTTCTGGTTCTAGTAAGGACTCTTTTGGACTAACTGGAGCTTGTTTATGCTCTTACTGGAGCATCCATCCAATGCCAGGTTCTACCTATTTCCTGACAGATCTGATAACCTGATGTCATGGTTTGATTCACTGAAAGTAGAATATGTCAAGGAAATAAGGACAGAATTTTTTATTTGATTTAAAGATACAAGAAGACCTCACACGGGCTTAGTTCTGTTTAGAACATACATCTCCTTTCCCGTCCATCTCTTTCCTGGCGTAAAGTCCAGACATTTATCAGTCCCTCCAGACTTTCAGGATGTTTTCGATATTCAGTGGAGCTTGCAATTTTTCAAAATTACCGTAGACTTTCAGCAGATTCTGAGCCGAGACGCGTCATGTGACATAGTGGTGGCTTAGCCGATAATGGTCTGGGTTACTGATCAGAAGGTCGGGGGTTCAAGCCCCAGCAGTACCAAGCTACCACTGTTGGCCCTTGAGCAAGGCCCTTGGTTTGATTAGAGAGCTCAGGAAAATGGTGCACCTCAGATAGATGATGGAGTAGCGATTGATAGAGATGTACCATCTATCATTGGCCCATATCTCTGTCTAGCTTTAGGACTGATGGTGTCATGGCGTAGCGAGAGAGGTGTTTGGACAGCTGTGGCTCTTGTAATGCGAAGGTCGTGACCCTGATGTCTTGTTTAACGCCGTGGATTTCGATCAGGATTGATGGCTAACAGAGTTCTCCGTTGTGGTTCTGCTTACACACCCAGACCAAACAGACGTGCTCTCGAATGTTTATTCTCAGAGTTATTGGAATGAATTCTCTCCTCTCGTGTCTTTCTTTCTTTCTCCAGGATATTCTCTGTGTTTAGGTAAATCCTACGTCTTCCGTTTTAACCACCCAGAAGAGGCCAGCCGGATGAAGAGCATGCTTCCTCAGAAGAGTCCTGTGTCCCCGCTGGTCTACAGCACAGGTAATGGAGCTCACATCTCACCTAACACTATACACCCCCCCTATCCAAACCACGCCCCCAGCCATTAACAACCCACCCCCATTTACCACAACAGTCCCCTATGGATTCGTATAGAACGTATATCCTGTATTTCGAACAGCCTTTGGTTGGGAGGGGGTTGTAAACCGGGTTCAGTTACAGGTAACCAGGCCTTCTCTCTTCATCCTGGACAGGTGTGTGTGTGTTTGAGTGTGTGTGTGTACAACACACACCCAGGTGTGTGTACAATAGTATCCTTTGAAGTGCAAGAACCCTTTGAAGAGTCTTAAAGGTTCAGCTGTCTGTTTTTTTAGGAGTTATCTTCTCGTTTGCAGGAAAAGTCCTGTGGAATGTCTCCATCATCTGTTTACTGATTTGGTTTGTTGTCATTGTGGAGATTGATAGCTAGAGCCTTTTTGTCTGGCTCAAGTAAACAGTAACCACAGGAACCTTTTCCGAAATCCAGGACCTTTTTTTTTAGGAGTCTGTTAGATCGCTCAGATTACATCTCTTAGTTTGTTTGCTTGAATTTGATTGGCAATGCGGAAAAGCAGGATTAACCAATCAGCGCCGTGTATTTTTCCCATTTCTTTTTGAAAGCTGCTAGACAGCTAGCTACACTCGGAATGTAGCGATATCGAGGTGAAACCCTGCAGGTTTATGGCAGGAAGATAAATATATAAATATAGTGTTATTAAGAGTTCAGTATTGACTAGCACATTGTTTCAATTATGCCTTAAATGGTTAGATAACAAATTAGTGCCATCACGACTCCTGGTACTGTCTGAAATCCATGCATCAAACTTATCCATTTTAATTGTGATCCTTCTACATAATGAACTCCTCACTACACCACGGCGTCCGTCTCAACCTGCTAGATCTTTACAGTGTTGGTCTCCTCACTCTGTCATAAATCAAACTGACAGATCCATCGCTCTGTTTGTTCAGGAACTCTACAGTGGTGTGAAAAAGTGTTTGCCCCCTTCCTCATTTCCTGTTCCTTTGCATGTTTGTCACACTTAAGTGTTTCGGAA
>JAFFST010045752.1:71417-93034 GCA_022414735.1 Noturus placidus | reverse complement strand
ATAAACACCTTCATTTACAAATTGCATTTTGTGTTTACTTGTGTTGTCCTTGACTATTGTTTAAATTGGTTTGATGTTCCGAAACACTTAAGTGTGACAAACATGCAAAGGAACAGGAAATGAGGAAGGGGGCAAACACTTTTTCACACCACTGTATATGCCTATAGGTTCAGAACTTTTTAGATGCTCAAAGAAGCTCCATCAGAGTAAGAATGAAGCTCTGTTTTGTAACAGGTAGCTCAGACGTTCCTGTCTATGGAAACTGGCACCGTCTACATGACTGTAATTCTTAAACACCTTTAATGTGTTTTTAACGCCGTGAAAATTTCTACCAACCTGTGCGATATCTTCTAGTCTGTGCTATCTCTGCTGTCCTTCTATCATCTTGGACAGGGCTGGTGTAAGGTTCTGCTTTGCTCTGGAATGTGTGTTATGAGTGTGCACATGTCCAGCGTCTGGGATTTCCTTTGATCAGTCTGCATTGGAGAAGCTAGTCTTAATACACTGTGCAGAAGATGAGTGTGTGTGTGTGTGTGTGTGTGTGTGGTTGTGCAAGAGCTAGAGAAACGGAGTCCATGTGTTTAACTGTTCTGTTGTCCATCTTTGGCTCGGCTGCTTCGAGGTGGGCCGGACAGGAAAGCTTTATTTGAACAGGCTGAGAGAAAAACAGAAGATACAGCGGGCCGCAGCATGTGTGCGGTTCACCACACCTTCGAACTGCAAGGTTTTGTTGATCATGGACCTTCACACTGTTTCTATTTTTAAAAGGTAAAACAGCTGAGATTAAGGTCTGGGTTTGCGGATCGTTGAAACCCAGGTTTCA
This sequence comes from Noturus placidus, assembly GCA_022414735.1. Lineage (NCBI taxonomy): Eukaryota > Metazoa > Chordata > Actinopteri > Siluriformes > Ictaluridae > Noturus > Noturus placidus. The sequence continues at coordinate 92,211 of JAFFST010045752.1, read as the reverse complement.
GTTGTTTCTGCAGTGTAAGAGAAATTTGACACCAAACCATTTTAGGAATAGTCGAGTCTTCGGATGAGTATTCGTAATTAACGCTGAATTTTCTTTCTTTGTTGTTTAGGAATTTGAGCTGGTTATGTAAAAATGCTGCCCTTAGGTAGACGCTTCACTCGAAGTTATTGTCTGTCTTTTCTCTTTCTTTCTCTCAGATTATATGAAGTTCAGTAGCGATTTCAGTCCCACCGGACCGAGTTCAAGAGGCGTGCGGTCCGTCTCCGAGCTGCGGGAATTAATGGACACGTTACAGAGGAAAAAACAAGCTCTGGAGAACAGCCTGCGGACCAATGGGGACAGTAACCCCTCCTACTTTAGCATGACTCAGTCCCCGCCCTCGACACCCAACTCCTTGTCAGTCATAACGTCATCAAGCCCGATATCTCCCTATCAGGACCAAGCAAGACGACTGTACATGTCTGACCGCCCGCCTCTTTCGGGTAAAGTCCCTACCCAGTCGTCTAACAGTGTACCCGCTTCACCACGACGCAGTGACCAGAGGGATTACAACTCCTCGCTTCCTCCTTTGCGACCAATGACCCGGAACCAGTCTCAGGATAGCCTGCTTGCTTCGTCAGATGGTCGACGTGGCCAAACATCAAGTTCTTTGCTGTCAATGTGGAATGGCTCCGCTTCTACAGCAAGCGATGCCCTTCCATCAACTCCAGGAAGCGGAAGCGGAGCAGCTAGCATGCCCTCCAGCCCTCGATTAGCACGCAGGTTACAGTCTGAGGAAGCGGGACGCCCAATTCCAGTGCCACGCCAAAGGAAGTACTCGGCCGGTTCTCTGACAGGAATGGGCATAGCCGCTCACAGCCGCTCTCTACCCCGTCTCTACCGCTCGGCGGAATCCCAGGTCGCCCCTCTCACCCTACCATGGCCCCGCTCCTCACCCACCCCTGAGTCCAGTCACCAAAACGGGCATTCTGAGGTGATCTCCATCTCCTTGTCCACCAGGTCCCTTTCCAAACAGGCACCCATACGTCCGGAAGTGACCGTTCCCACAGGTGCTGCAACCAGCCCACGTCAGGCCAAGAAGATGAGCCTGACCTCCAGCAGCTCCTACTCGGATTTGGAGAAGCAGGCATTGCGCACATCCTCGCCAGCCTTCGACCTGAGTCTGGGCGAGAGGAGGCAGTCATTTGGGAAGGCCGGGATCGGTCCACAGGGTGGATTCCGTGAGAGGAAGGGCAGCATCAGCTCTCTCAGTGGGAAAGAAGAGCTCCAGGACTATCACCAGAGACAGAGAGACGAAAGACTTCGAGAGCAGGAGGTGGAGAGACTGGTGAGGAACTCTTTTTAAAGTGAACAAAAATATTTTTGGCGTAGGATTAAAACTGCTGCATCACATTATTACTTTAAGAGAGTTCTTACTTTTGACAATGGAAGTCCAACCTACTAATCAATGAGAAATATGTCTGTCATATTAGCATGTAAGCTAGCTAATCACCGAAGCTGACAATTTAACTAGCTAACAGGTAAGCATAGCCTCTTCAACACAGACATTAAACAGGCAGAGTAATCATAATAATGAGGCAAAGTCTTGCTCAAGGGCCCAGCAGTGGTATCTCGGTGGTGCTGGGATTTGAACCCATGACCCATGGTCAGAAGTCCAATGTCTTAACCACGGAGCTCCAACTGCCCCACATAGTGAAGTTAGCACTGGATTCTGGATTGTAATTGGTCAGAAGGTGTTGATTAATTTTTTATTACATCAGCTCTGACAGTAGTCGAATCGCAGCTTTATAAAAACGTGTAAGTAAGGAAACATTTATTTCACATTTATGGAAGGAGTCTCCAGTGTCAGTGGTAAAGCTGTAACGTCTCCAACAGAAGTTTACACGGTGTGGTTTCTCCATAACATGACAAGCTGCGTGTTTCCATTTAAAAGAGAGGAACGATAGCTCTTTATTCCAGCTGTAATGTCAGTGAGAACAGGAATTTGTTTCGTGGACGTTCCTCTATGTAGCTATAAGCGTACATGGTTTAAAAAAAAAAAAACGTGGTATAAAAGGAGATTCTTGGAAGCAGCAGCCGAATGGAAATAAAGGTTGAATTTGCAGTTTCCCTTCACAATGTTCTTCAGGAATCCTGCAGAGTGGAATTATGGTCTTAGGAGGAGAGCAGGAAGGGAGAGGCCCACCTACCTATGAATTAATCTCTTTTGTAAACACACACACACACACACACACACAAACACACACACTGAACACACACAAAAATGAAATGTGTTTTAATCGCACACAGATGCTGGGTAATGCAGTATTGATGCTTTCTCTGTAGTGGGGAGAACAGACGATTCAGGCTGAGGTGGAGTCGCCCACCCCTCCTATTAATAGTCAACCCTGAACCGCATTCGAGTCTCTGCGAGCGCGGCCGCCCAAACACACTCTCTCTAGGAGGCCCACGTTGGGGTGGCGTGAGCTGGTGGTTCTCCCGCGCTGACGCTCCTAATCCTGCCTCTCTTCTGACCGGAGCAGGGAAGTCTTTCTCATGAAAGTCGAGTGGTACTTTCTCATGCTTTTCAACGAGGCCACCTGTAGCCCCGCCCCATCTGAGCTCGATCCAAAACCAGAAGCCTGGGCCGCTCGCTCATTAGCCGTTACTGCCCTGTAGTTGTGGTGGAACATTATGGTTCTGGATTAGAGGCTTTTGCTGGAGAGAGTAAATACCAGTTAGCAGCAGGTGGAGTGTGTGTGTGTGTGTGTGTGTGTGTGTGTGTGTGTGTGTGTGTGTGGACATTCAGATGTGCTTTTACTAGTGTCCGTTTATGAATAGATTCAGGTACAAGTGTCCCATTACAGCATCACGCCTTATCTACTCAACTGCTGTTACTTAAAATAATCAAAATGCATAAATATCATAAATATGTCAATAAATAATCAAAGCAGGACTTAAATACTCATTATTCATGCACATGTTGGTCTCATCTGGGTTTTCTGGTTCCCTTCCAAGAGCATTCAGGTGGACTGGCAACGTTAAATTACCCCTAAATGTGAATAAGTGTGTTCAGGGTGCCCTTCGATGGACTGCCATCCCGTCCGGGGCGGAGCCCTACCTCATGCCCAGCGTTCCCGGGATAGACTCCGGATCTACCGTGACTCTCGCCAGGATAATGCATCGTCTTTCTATTTCTATTTCTATTGAAAGAGTTACTCTCTTTCACTGGGGCTCAAACCCTGAATCGTGATGTCATTAATTAAGCATGCGCTTGGATGTGTGTACATACACACACACACACACACACACACACACAGAAACATCAGATCTCAGCAGTGAGAAGAAAGTGAGACCCAGGTTGAGCTTGAAGTGCTATTTATGTTTGAGGTGGTTGGGTATATCCGGTGTATATACTTCACACACACACACACACACACACACACACACACACAACTCTCTTTAATAATGCCCTCCAGTGGAGCTGAACCAGCTGCTGTGTTGAACTTTAGAACGCGGGAGAAAGCGGAAGGATTAAATCACTCCGGTTGTGTATTTCCGTCCCCACGGTATCCAGTGCCAGTTCTGTTTTAGGTGGCGTGAAGTTTCCCTCGGTTCCCACTCGCTCAGACACACTCGACCTGTCCTGAGATAGAACGCTCTCGGCTCTTAACCATCGGCTTTAACCGCGCAAGCTCAGTTCCGATCGGGTCGTCCAGTGCCACGTCCCGGTCCCTTCTCTCACTCAGGGTCATCACTATGCACCTGGACGTCCTGACTTCAGGCATCGTGGGCATGGTGAGTTCCTTAACACTATCGATACATATTAAAGATGATTGCACACAGAACTTGAGCAACATGTGACTTGATTAAATAATAACTTATTCGTCTGATACGAATTTAAATGAGTGTTCACTACAATCCAGTTAAAAAAAAATAAAAACAACAATCATATTATAAAATAATGAGTTTCTCTTCTACCACAAAAAAAAAATTCCCAGCGAATCCAATTTGTTTACATTAAAGAACGTCGCGCCGTCCGTTTGATCCGTTTATAGTTCTGACGTACGTACGTTATAAACACTTCCAGCTTTAACTCGGACTGGTACGAAGCACTGACACTGGAGACTCCTTCCACACTGTTTATGTAGCGCGTTCTCCGTAGTCCCTGTGAACAAGCTGTTACTATAGAAATGATAAGGTATAAGAATGGGCGCGTTGATGATAAATAAACCTGTGAATTGCAGCTGCACGGCGGTCAGAGCTGTGTGTTATACAAGATTAATCAACACCTTCTGGCCAATCAGAATCCAGATGTTAATTATAGTTCCGAGAGCAGTTTACAGACTTGGTTTTGTTTGAACAGATTTTGTAGAAGTCTGTAAAACACATTTCAGTCCTTTTATAGATGATTTATTTTTAACATCAGTGATAAATGAAGCGTTTCAGGATTTTATTACAGTTTCCTTTTTACTCTGTATGGACTGACTCGTGGATGCACATCTGTATGGATCAGTATAAATCTGATGGATCATCGGTGCTGGTCCTGGCTCGGAGTTCAAACACAGGCGTTAGCTGTGATGGAGAGAGTCGTGTTTGCGTTTCGTCGTTTATTTCCATAGAAGTGGCTGAACACAGGGCTTTTCCGCCTGTTCATTAGGATCAAAGCGGCGTCCCATGGGAGCGTGTTCTTGTTCTCTTGCCGGGGGTTTTTATGGACGTCCTCCGTCTCTGTTCCGGTTACAGCGTCTGTGACTCCACGTCGGGTTCTCTGAGATCAGCAGAATAATATTTAGTATTAGACTTGGAGGGAAATGTTTTGCGACCACATGACAGAGAGGACATGCCTGGAAGAATAACCCACTGATGAGTTACAGTGGTGTGTGATTTGTGTGGAGTCTTATTAAAATGTTAGAAGCTATAACCAAAACAAAGGGTTGTGCAGAAATCCAAAGTTTTGGAAATAATTTGTTATTATTAATATTATTAATATGCTCTCCTGCAGGAGCGTCAGCGTCTGGAAACCATCCTGAGTCTGTGCTCAGAACGGAATCAGAGCGGCTCAGCCGTGGCCGACCTCCAGAAGATCAACAAGGAGCTGGAGAAGCTGCAGGTGACCGAGGATGAGTCCATGTTTTCCGACTCTGCACAAAACGGATACAGCTCCGGAGTCGCAGGTTTGGAGTCGCAGGTCAGTGAGGAGCACCAGGTGCGCCAGCGTCGTTCCAGCGGGCAGCGAGACGTCAGGGCGGAGTCACCTGCTGGGAGACTTCATGGCTCCACCCCCACCCCATCCCCTCGACAGGCGCGGAATAATAAGGTAAGATTTCTGGTAGCGTGTTCCTTATTAGTCCCACACTCTGAGAATAAGCTCCGCCCACTGAATGATTGATATCTCTTACACACGAAGCTGGCTTTCGCGGCTTCTCCTGCATGTCATCTTGTAGATCAGTTACAGATTTAGTAAACATTCATTCGTTAGACATTCTGAGACTTTTCAGCTCATGCCCTTATCGTGTACGACCTTTTTTAGACACACACACACACACACACACACACACAGGAATGTGAAGGAATGTGACGGGCTAAACGCGATAACGTATGTTTTTCTAGGAGATTTAGCGTTTGATCCAAGTCTAGTATAGTTTGTATAGTAAAATAATAATGTTTGTATATAAACTACAATATGTATTTAAAGTACTCAGGAGTACTAATGTACAGCTCTAGAGACACTGAATCTGTTCTGCTGGCGTACTGAGACGCTTCACGTTGCATTTTCCTTTAATTTGGCGTCCATCTGTGTATCACATCTGCAATCCATAGAGAGCTATGCAACAAGCAACATGCTGGAAATGATTTCTATATGCACCATAGATCCGCTTCAAAGCTGCATTCTTTCTTTCTTTCTTTTGTTCTTTCTCCATGTGTCTTCACATCGTGGTGCTGAAGGTCTGGACCTCGCTCCGTTTTGTCGTAAGCAGGAGAGTTATTTGACGACGAATAAATGAATATGTAAACTAGATATGCCTACATGTCCTAGCTGACCGTTTGCAAACTAGCTCACGTTGATTGTAGATTACCATGACAACCACGACGTAGTTCATCACCAACATTAGACGCGTTCGCTAGATCGCTTAGATATCTGCGGTCAGTTTTTCAACTGTTACACTGTCGAAATGTAAGCATTTGCATAAGGGATGTGATTGGTCCAGTGATTGGTTACACATAGCCCCGCCCCGGAATCCGTTTAACACAGAGGTCTCTGTTTTGAATGGTTCATAAATCCAGAGCCTGGTATTTAAATAGAACGCTGTGTGGGTTTTTTTTTTTTACCGAGTCATTCCTCATGTTCATTCCTGAGTTTTTCCCACACGTCCTGATGGCGCTTACGTTGTGCTTTCCTCTGTAAAGTGGTGTATTTACGTCTCTCGGGGCCGAAAGTAAGAGCAGGCGGCCGTTATAAGCTGGGTGTAGACATCGCCTTTATTAGATTAACAGAACACCAGCCTGTGTGAACTGCTGGCGAGGGATCAGAGTTTCCTGAAAATCTGCCGCTAAATACCGGCTCAAGGAATAGCTGGGATTTAATCAGATTTTGGAAATGGAGCGTTAGAATCAACCTCATTAGGTTTTATCTTTTGTATGTAATGTTGTGTAGTAATGGCTACAATGTTAAGTTTAATAAGATTTTCTTATTAATGTTATTTTCAGATTTGACATAATATGCATACGATAATACATGACTGCACCATCGTCTTTGAGTCAGTAGACACTATCAAACTATTACAGCTTGTCGATTTACATATTTGTTTATATCCTCCTTTGGCAGACTAAAATTCAGACACAAATATGAAATTATGTCGACGCATTTCTACACATTTCATTATTACACCACAGATACAACGTTATTATAAGATTAGTATAATAACTCAACGGAAGAAACGATTCGAATCCTAATTGAAATTGTTAATTGGGATGGGAGTACTGAGGATGTGATGTCATCTGCAGGCGCCTGAGGACGAGGAAGTGAGGCTGAAGCAGGAAGTGACTCGTATCGAAGAGGAGAGGATCCAGGTGCTGAACAACATGGAGGAGCTGGAGCAGAAGATCAAAGAGCTGGACAACCAGATGGACGAATCAGTCCAAGAGGTAAAGATGGTTGAGTTAGGGAGAGAGAGATTCTGTGATTGAGTGAGTGAGTGATTCAGTGATCACGTAAGTATTTCATGAATAAGCGAGTGAGATGGTGAGCAAGTGATTCAGTGAGCATGGGAGGGATTTGAATGATAAGTGGGCGAATGATTCGGTGAGTTCGTGGGTGAGTTGATGATTCTATGAGTGATGAACTAACTGATTCAGTGAGTGAGTGATTCAGTGAGTGATGCATTAAGTGATTTGGTGGGTGAGTGATTCAGTGAATCAGTGAGTGATTTAGTGTGTCGGTGGGTGAGTGATTCAGTGAGTGAATGATTCCGTGAGTGATTCAGTGAGTGATGTATTAAGCGATTTGGTGGGTGAGTGATTTAGTGATTGAGTGATTTAGTGAGTCGGTAGGTGAGATGATGATTCAGTGAGTCTAAGAGTGATTCAATGAGTCAGTGGTTGAGTGAGTCAGAGTTATAGAGAGTGAGTGGATGAGTGATTCGGTGAGTGATGCATTAAATTAATTGGTGGGTGAGTGATTCAGTGAGTGATCTAGTGAGTCAATGAGTGAGTGATTCAGTGAGTGATCTAGTGAGTCAATGAGTGAGTGATTCAGTGAATAAGTGATTTAGTGAATTGGTGGGTGAGATGATGATTCAGTGAGTCTGTGAGTGATTCAATGAGTCAATGGTTGAGTGAGTCAGAGTTAGAAAGAGTGAGAGGGTGAGTGATTCAGTGAGTGATCTAGTGAGTCAGTGAGTGAGTGAATCAGTGAGTGAGTGATTTAGTGAGTCAGTAGGTGAGATGATAATTCAGTGAGTCTGTGAGTGATTCAATGAGTCAATGGTTGAGTGAGTCAGAGTTAGAAAGAGTGAGTGGGTGAGTGATTCAGTGAGTGATCTAGTGAGTCAGTGAGTGAGTGAATCAGTGAGTGAGTGATTTAGTATGTCAGTAGGTGAGATGATAATTCAGTGAGTCTGTGAGTGATTCAATGAGTCAATGGATGAGTGAGTCAGAGTTAGAAAGAGTGAGTGGGTGAGTGATTCAGTGAGTGATCTAGTGAGTCAGTGAGTGAGTGAATCAGTGAGTGAGTGATTTAGTGAGTCAGTAGGTGAGATGATAATTCAGTGAGTCTGTGAGTGATTCAATGAGTCAATGGTTGAGTGTGTCAGAGTTAGAAAGGGTGAGTGATTCAGTGAGTGATCTAGTGAGTCAGTGAGTGAGTGAATCAGTGAGTGAGTGATTTAGTGAGTCAGTAGGTGAGATGATAATTCAGTGAGTCTGTGAGTGATTCAATGAGTCAATGGATGAGTGAGTCAGAGTTAGAAAGAGTGAGTGGGTGAGTGATTCAGTGAGTCATTGAGTGAGCGAGTCATGGGTGAATGATTTAGTTAGTCGGTGGATCAGTGACTTGAACTCGGACTGATCGGACTGATCATGTAACTGAACTATTCTTTGCTGCACTGCTGTATTCAGTTTCTATTTGTTTCTTTCAACGGAGCAGTTAATTTCTCTCCTCTCAGACCCTGAGCTTTCTCCAGCAGTCAGTAGTTTTTTCATCATGCGGCTTCTTTATGAGATGCCAACCAGAGAAATTACACCTTTTATGGCTGTGTGAAACAGCCCACAGACCGTGAGCTCATCCTGGATTTAATGATGTCACCATCTTGTTAAAATAAATAAATTAATTTTTAAAGCAGATTTACAGCGTTTGGTTGCAGGAGCATTTATATAATTAAATATAATGATGTAAATGAACAGAGCTAGTGTGTACAATCAACTTCAGAAGTATAGGCATCCTTCAAGAGAATGGGGAAAAATAAGGTCGAGATTTGAACATGGACCTCAAGCAAACATCCAAATCAACACAACCTGCACAAAGACTGAAATGGTGTGCAGGGATGAACCGATCCGAGATCCTCTACATGGTGCTCCAACCACAGGAAGAGACTCGGTGCTGTTTTTGCTCTCCGGGGAATACAAAGGTCAGGGGGAGGGGGCAAATACTTTTGAAAGTAGACAAAAAATATTGTGTTAAAGGGAAACTGTAGAAAGTCTCCTAACGTGTACTCAATTCACGGTGTTTGTTTGTGGTCGTTTTTATGGAGGGTGCCAATAGTTTTGGGGTGAACTGAAAAATTTGTAGTTGACTGTGAATGCTAATTTATCTGTGTGTGTGTGTGTGTGTGTGTGTGTGTGTGTGTGTGTGTGTGTGTGTGTGTAGATGGAGGTGGAACGCGCTCTGTTAGAAGGCGAGCAGGAGTCCGAGGCGGCTCAGCTGCTGCAGGAGAAGGAGGCTCTGGAGCAGCTGAAGAACAAGATGGCCGACATGGAGAAGTTGCAGGCGGAAAAGTCGCAGGTATTACAGTGAACACACACACACACACACACACACACATATATAAAGTTCCTGGCAGCTCATCAGTCTCACTCATAGGTGATAATCTCCCCATCTATCCGGTTCACACCGTAACTGTGTGTGTGTGTGTGTGTGTGTGTGTGTGTGTGTGTGTGTGTGTGTGTGTGTGTGTGTGTGTGGAAAGCATCTTCCAGTTACACCTGCAGCTGTTTGAACACTTGAGCTCACTGACATTCTGACTGTAAAGATTTTAAAAGACAGTTTACAGGCTGCATGGGAAATTTTCCACCCCAGATCTGCTGAGTTCTGGATTCTGATTGGTCAGAAGGTGTTGATTAGTTTTCTATAGCAGTGGCTCTGACGGTAGCGCCGGTTTATATTAATGCGCTCGTTGTGATACATTACGGTTTCTATAGCAACAGCTCGTTTGCTGGAACTCGTTCAGCGGACGCGCCACACGAACACTGAAGTTTTCTTAAAGGAAGGAGATAATGTTTATGTAATGTGTACAGAAGGAGTCTCCAGTGTCAGCGTCTTGTAACAGTCAGAGGTAAAAAGCGGTATCTTGAAGTTTAAAACAAAAATTCATTAAAATCGCGTTATAGCGTTTAGCGTCCGCCGCCCGGTTTCGATAACTGTCTGTGGGAAAAGGCGCAAAAGGTAACGGACACTAATCATTTTCCTTTTTCTGCTTTTATACACCATAATCCCCACTCATCTTCATCATCATCATCATCATCATCATGCTTTTCCTCCTGATGGCGGTGTTAGTGACTAACCCCAGCCTCCACACCTGCCCCTGCACTAACGCCTCTGCTCTGTCTGTCTCTCTCTCTCTCTGCCGTGTCTGTGTGTGTGTGTGTGTGTGTGTGTGTGTGTGTGTGCGGTGAAGGACAAAGCCCAGCTCGATGCTGAGCGGGTAAAGCTCGAGCGTCTGGCCGAAGTGCTGTCTGAGCAGCGCGCTCAGCTCGACACGTGTCCCGAAGCCCTGAAAGAGCAGCTCATCCTCCAGCTGTCCAGGGTCAGTACTGAACACGGAGCCTTCATCTTCCTCCTCTTCTTCCTCCTCTTCCGCTCTCTCTGTCTTGCTCACTCTTGCTTGCTGGCTTACTATCTCTGTCAACACTAAATTCTCACAATGCTTTTCTTGCTGTGACGGCATGCATCATACAGTACACACACTCATACACACAGGCTGCATGAGCTGGAATGGGAGAAGTGTGTGTGTGTGTGTGTGTGTGTGTGTGTGTGTGGAGCTGATGAAATGCAGCGTGTGAAAGTTACGCCTGACGGAGGGACAGCTGTGGTTTTATGTTGTCGGAGGGTCGTGTTGTGTGTGAGACGCATTTAAAGGTCAGAGGTCAGCGGCGGAGCTGCCGAGGCTCGATTGGCATCCTGCAGGAGGCGACATGTTTGTGAACGTTGAGCGATGAGACACGCTTAACCTTCTGCTGCCCTTAAAACCATCAAAGTACTCCAGGTAGAATAGTAAGTAGGTTAATATGCTATTAATGCATATAAAGTCGCAACTAAAAATAGCATCGGGACATCTCTGAAATTATACTCCTCATGAAAAATTCCAGGATCTATGAATAAACATGGATATGATATATAAATTAGGAAATGTCCTCCAGCCGTCCCATAATAGCAGGTGGATACGGGCGGGATTTCAAGGTCGGCATCTCGTAATTCGCGTTTATTTGTCTACCAGCAGCTCGAAAGCGTAAGAATATAACATGGTGTTACCATGACAACGACGCATTTGGAAACCAGACTTGATTGGGCTGAAGCTGTAAATCTCAGGAATGAGTTGTTAATGTGTGTGTGTGTGTGTGTTTGTGTGTGTGTGTGACACAGGACGCCGAGACGTTGGAGGTAGAGACGAAGCGTTTCGAGGACCTGGAGTTCCAGCAGCTGGAGCGAGAGAGCCGTCAGGACGAGGAGAAAGAGACGCAGACACAGCAGATCCTCCGAGAGATCGCAGAGTACCAGCGCAGCACTGTCACACGCAAGGTACCGCCACCAGTACCTTGTAGCACCTTTAATTAATTTAATGAGCTTTATTTGCATTGAAAGAGATTATAATAAAATGAGGACGCCATGGCAACAAAGAAATTGAGCTGTGTTTTTCTTTTCTATAAACACACCGTGCTAAATCATTTGGTGTTTGTCAGAGCTTTTCTTTCATCTCCACTTGTAGGAGAAGATGCTCGCTCTGAAGAAACAGTCCACACAGATCGTCCAGCAGGCCCAAAAGGAGAAGGAGAGCTTTCTGAAGGAGAAGAAAAACCTTCAGATGATGCTGCAGCGGGTGAGAGATGCAGAAACACCAGGAAGAAGGTGGAACCGGGCGTGTCTTGTTTGCTGACTGAAGTTTTTGGGTTGTTTTACAGGAAAAGGAGAATCTCAACAACCTGGAGAAGAAATACGGCGAGCTCACGGGGGGGCGGAGCTTCCCCATCAACCCCCTCAGTATGAAGGAGGTACGGAGTGAAAATCTCATCTGTCAATCAAAACTACCTGGATCAAAATAGTTTTTGAAGTAGAGCTGCAAAAGAACGCACGGTGGGGTCTGGAAGTAACAAGAACCTGATTGCTAAAAGAAAAAAGGTTCATTTTATGCAAATGACATGCGACCATCATGTTGCGCTGACCAACCAGCTCCAAACTAGTCATTATTTGTTATCTAGCTGTCCAATTAACATAAATAAATTTGAATATATTTTTCATGTCCATTTTATAATCCAAGGTTCCATTTGCAAGCTTTATTGTAGAAGGACACGCCCCCCTAAGAGATCACATGGAAACGGGGTCTCTCTTTCTTTCCCTGTTGTTCCAGGACAGCTCCTTATTGGCTGATGTATGTCAGCCTTGTAGCGAGCTTAGCCACACCCACCATCTCTCACTACTTCCTGTTGATATCGTGGCCTTTTCCTGTCTCTTCTCCTTTCTGTCCATTAAAAGTGCTGAGGTACTGCTCTGTGACTGCGTCTGCGACTGCGTCTGCGCTGCATGTCTCCTCCCCCTCACCTCTAACACCCTGCTTAATTTTATCTTCTAAAATGATTCTCCATAACGTAAGATTATCATTAACGCTTGCTCTCTCTTATAATGGCGTGACTCCAGCGTGTCTGTGCGTTTAACCCTGCGCATTTCTCCTCCCCCTATTTCTAAAATGGTCTGTTCCACAGGGTTATGTCACAGTGAGTGAGATCAATGAACTCTATGCGAAATTGCGGGTAGAGACAAGCCACGCCCCCTTCAACCTCAATGCCCCCGAGCGTCCCGACTCTGGGTCTGAACCCAGCCCTAGTCCCGAAGACGGCGGCGCCCCTTCAGGAGACGACGAGGTGTGTGATGCTGCGTTTACACACTAGCGCTGTCGGATTTGTTTAGCTGCTGAGCTCATTTGCATATTCATGAGTCTATAATGTTAGAACTGTATCTGGAGCTATCTGTATTATTTCGCAAAGACAAATATGTTCATTTAAGTTAGCCGATATTATTAGCTAGGGTTTCCTAGGCAACCAGAGTTCCGGAAAACATCCACCATCTTTACCTCATCCAAATCCAAAGGTGGAAAAAGGGGTTCGGAATAAATGCACGTGAACCGTTGTGTACTTTATTTACACGTGTTCTTCAAGAGAAGAGTTGATTATGAGAGTTCGAGTTATTTATGACAGGGAAACACTTCCTCGTAGGGTTCTAAGGCTGTTCAGGAGAACATTCAAAGAGTTCCCGTAATATAAAGGGACAGCCGAATATTTGAATTGAATAAAATTACTGTGTGGCATTTCTCTCTCCCTCTCTCCTTTACCACTCTTCTCCGCTTTCTCTTCTTCCATTCGTCTCTGTTGCAAAGCTCTGCGTCTCTTCCTGCTCTCGCTCCGCCCTCAAACCCGTCTCCGTGCACTGGCCCGAGGAAATGGTGACCTTCCTCGGCCCTCCTCCTCCTCCTGTTCCTCCTCCTCCTCTCCCTGCCAAAAAACACTCACGGCACAGGCAGGTAAACCGTGCGTGAGATAAACACAGGTGTGTGTGTGTGTGTGTGTGTGTGTGTGAGAGAGAGAAAGAGAAAGAGAGAGTGTGTGTGTTTAACCTTGTCTAAGTGATCCGTGCCTCCGTGTTTCTCCGCAGCATTTCCGAAGCCTGGAGGAAAGGAAGAGATTAGGGAAGGAGGGGCACATGTGCGACACGCTTCCTCGGAAAAAGTCCCAGGCTGCAATCGGCTTTCAGTACAACTGCGCTACTCTGGGCCGCAACACACCTCCTAAAGTGAGAACACACACACACACACACTCTCTCATATATATATATATATATATATATATATATATATATATATATATATATATAGAAACATCTATAAACACACACTATATATGTGTGTGTGTGTGTGTGTGTGTGTGTGCGTGCATTCAGTCTTATGGTACACTCGTTCTCTAATTCTTCTAATTTCTCCCAGTCTCATCTGCCTTTAGCGCAGAGCTCTAGCTGCGGTAGCGTCTTAAACCGAGTCCTCACGGTGTCTCCTAAAGACGCAGACGCACGCCGTCTGCATAAGGGTGAGAATCACACACACACACACACACACACACACAGTATCACTTTCTTCCAAAGCGTGACCTAGATTGACTCTGGGTTTTCACTCATTCCCTCCTTCGTCCAGGCGAGTGTAAACGTGGAAGAGGTCGGACCGCATCCGAGCTCGCAGAAGTCGATGTTAAGCTTTTCCACAGCAGGAACGTCTCAGAAAGCGATACGATGCGTTTAAAATCACCAGATTATCAGATATTCGCTCGAAAGCCTGTGATTGGCAGCTCCAAGGTGTGTCTGCAGTGACTGAACTCATTTCCACTGCAACAGGAAGTCAGGGCCAGACATATCATGTAGCTCCTCCCACTTTTTAAATAGATAATAGGTTTTAAGCAAGTCATCAGAGTCGTCGGTCCGTATCGGTGGAAGAGAGACTGGGGCTTTCTGTAGCTACATATCGAGCCGTGTTTGCGTGGGCCGGGCGGGGAGACGTGTTTACACTTCCCGGGTTTGTTTACTTGTTTGCTGAGATAGTGGAGGAACGCTGGTGAAGATGATGAGAGACAGGAAATACTCTCACGCTATTATAGATAGTCACTCGTGTCCTGATGGACTAAACGCTGATTTGTCCTCCTTGCCGCGAGCCTTTCTTTAAGGCTTTTGAATATTAAATAATAAATAAATGAAATAAACAGTCAATTAAATGTTTTTAAATGAATAAATAAATAATAAAATAATAAAAGAAATCGTTTTTAAATAAATGAATATATGAAGACGCTGATTTAGGTCCTGCTTTACTGGCTAAAGTTGTGTGTGTGTGTGTGTGTGTGTGTGTGTGTGTGTGTGTGTGTGTGTGTGTGTGTGTGTGTGTAATTGGGATTCCCGGGAGTGGACTCATCAGTGAGGCGGGTCTCTGTGAGTGTTCGGATGTGTATCAGGGTTCCTGTGCCTCTTCAAATCCGTTAGTGCTGCTGCACCAGTGTTGTGTCTCCCAGCTTCTACTAGAACCTTCTGGAGTTTGGGTTTGTGTTGGTTGTTCTGAGGGTCGGTGTGTGTGTGTGTGTGTGTGTGTGTGTGTGTGTGCTGCACCGTGGCTGGTGTGTGTGAGACGAGCGAGGGGCCTCATGCTCAGGTCGTGAGCACAGTGCTGCCTCTCAGTAATGGAGAACATGTGGCTGGAAAGGACGCAGCTGGAAGATCAGGTAAACGAGTGTAAGAAGGAGGGATGAGGACGGGCATTAGATAATCCGGGGGTCGAGGAGACGGAGATCGCTTTAAAAGTTCTGCAGTTTGTTTAGAATATAATCTCAGTTTTCCTTCTCTTCCTTCTCTCACCGTCTCTGTTCTTTTTTTCTTACTGTGTTTCCCCCTCACTTCTCTCTCTCTCTCTCTCTCTCTCTCTCTCTCTCTCTCTCTCTCTCTCTCTCTCTCTCTCTCTCTCTCTCTCTCACTCTCTATCTCTCTCTCTCTCACTATCTGTCTCTATCTCTCTCTCTCTCACTATCTGTCTCTCTCTCTCTTACTCTCTGTCTCTCTCTCTCTCACTATCTGTCTCTCTCTCTCTCTCTCTCTCTCTCTCTCTCTCTCTCTCTATCTCTCTCTCTCTCTCTCTCTCTCTCTCTCTGTCTATCTGTCTGTCTCTATCTTCATCTCTCTATCTGTCTGTCTCTCCTTCAATTCCTCTCTCTCTTTCTATCTGTCTGTCTCTTTGTCTCGCTAACTCTCTTTCTATATTGCTATCTCTCTCTTTATCTGTCTGTCTCTACCTCCCTCCCTCCCACTCTCTCTCTCTCCCTCCCACTCCCTCCATCTCCCTCACTCCCTCCTCTCTCTTTATCTCTCTCTCTGTCTGTTTCTCCCTCCCTCTCTCTTTCTCTCTCTCCCTCCATCTCCCTCACTCCCTCACTCTCTCTTTATCTCTCTCTCTATCTGTCTGTCTCTCCCTCCATCCCTCCCTCTCTCTCTCCCTCCCTCCCTCTCTCTTTATCCCTCTCTCTCTCTCTCTCTCTCTGTCTGAGTCACCGAATACATAATCGTTATTGTTTTTCCTCTTCTCGCCAGTTTCTCGCCTGTTTCTCGACTTCTGTTCACACACGAGCCTCCTGGTAAATTCCCAGGAATCGGGACAACACATTCCCAGGATCCCGACTCCACCTTGGTGTTCACACTGAAACCACAGTAATGAATTATATTTGTATTTGTAAGTCTTTATCCTGTTTGTGTCTCAGGTCACAGTCAGCAGCTGGTGGGCGAAGATCACCGATCGAGACTGACTGAGCTCGGGGGTCGCGCCGCCTCCCAGTCCAACGTCTTCCTGGACTCTATGGGTTACCGTGACAACGGCTTTGACACGTTCAGCGTGGACAGTTCAGACAGCATGGAGACCAGCATCTCCGCCTGCTCGCCCGACAACATCTCCAGGTCAGACGCTCGCGGCCACGGCCCCACGCGCTTTTCCAGCATGCTTTCGTTATTATAGTCAGAGAGATTGTTGTTTCCACCGCGCAAATAAAGTTCCTCTGATGTCATTCTTTACATAAGAAACAAACTGAAGAATCTATTAGGATGCACACTTTGTTGTTTCTGCTCCATCTTCCCCAGCGGATAGAGGTTCGGATTGATTTAAAAAGGAAACACGCCACGAGCTGAGCCGTCAGAGCGGCAGAGCGCCGTGTGTGTTCATGTGTGTGAGGACTGGAGCTGGATTAATGTAAAGCGTGTGCTGGACTCGAGAGAGCCGCGCTGCTCTTCACCCCCTCCATCACTCAACTCAACCCCGGGACCAGCCGGGCTCGGATTACACCGGGAACAGTCAGAGGAAACAGATTTCGGGAATTTTTTTTCCCCCTCAGTTTGAATGTAATCAAGAGCAGAGTCTCGCGCTCGTCGTATGTGCAGCACGTCTTTGTGTGCTGCGGAGTTTTCTCCAGGATCTCACGTGGATATGGATTTAGTTCTGATTCAGGAACGTCGGTAAGGAAACGCTTCGTGATGATGATGATGATGATGATGATGATGGCGCTGAGAGATGAGTTTGTTGCAGTTTGCTGCAGATGTTAGCGTTTGTTTGTTGTGGAACAATGTTGGATGGACGAGTAGACGGAGACGCGTGTCAGACGTGTCGTTACGTGGAACCGCGGCGTGTTTTGCGAGATGCCGTCACGTCTGCATGCGGATTGAGCTGGTTTGGGTTTGTGTGGACGTCCGTGTTAGTACCTAGCAGCGGCTCTGATTATAGCCGTGCAGCTGTGATTATAGAACCGGACTGTGTACTCCTGTAATTATGGGTGTTTTCAGATTCCACGCTCTCACAGCTGAGAGATCAGAACTGCACGGTGTGTCTAAGAAGCTGACCTCAGAGCCGATTCACACCTGAGAAGAAACATCCCACTTATGGAATTCATGATCCAGCCAATCATTGTTCTTTCTGAAAGAATTCTATTTGGAGCTTTTGTTCTATGATTTGACACAGAACCTTCATCCCTAAAGGTACAAACCCAAGAACCCTTGGTGTGCTAGATGGAACCTTCTACATCTGTAATCTAAACCATGCTTTTGCAGCATTGGAGTGCTAAAAGGAACCTCCCAGCAACATCAATTAGGGAACCTTTTGTGAAACCCAGGAACTTTTTAGGAACCAGAGACTGTTTTAAGGACCCAGGATCTTTAAAGTAGTCAGCACAGTAAACAAGATCCAGTGCTCACGAAACCCCTGACGAAAGAGTTATACTGTACATGCAAACCAACAAACTGAAGAACCCATATAGGGTTCTAGATACCTCCACATATTTAATCTCCGCCTCCAGCACCATTATTGGATAGTTTGCTTCTGTTAATGCTTACGGTTCTTCTTCGCAGTCACACAAGGAACCTGTACAGGAACTGTGTATGCTCTTACAAGAGAAGTTCCTCAAGGGTTCTGTTGAAGAGATTTTTTAGGCTCCATCAGAGAAGAAACTTCTTCATCCAGAAGAGTTTGAGACAAAGCTGAGGTTTGGACTTGAGGCTTGGAGGATAGTGTATGAGTTTTGGAGGGAAAATATTTGAAGGGGGGTTTTTGGGGGAGACGGGGCCACGTCGATGGGTTCCACGTGTTATATTTGAACTTTTAAAGTGGAAAGCATCGGAATCTGGGTCTGGGCTCCTAATGCATTCCAGCACAGACCCGGCTTTATTGATTCCTCCTGCGCTCTTCAAAACAATGGGTTTATTTTGAGGACGTTTATTTATTTTTTTTGGGAATCGTTGCCCTGCGTCTTCCACGTAGCGTGTCGTGTAGAGATGTAGGGTGAGAAGTTTGCAGGAACCGTACAGAAACTCACGGATGTTTTTCATTTGTTTTGTGCAGTGCCAGCACCTCCAACGTGGCCAAGATCGAGGAGATGGAGCGGATGCTGAGGGAGGCTCAGGCTGAGAAACACCGACTCCTGGAGCACAGGGTGAGCGCCGTTTTCCGAATTCTCCAAATCCATCACCACGCACCAATCCGTCCGCTCCGTCTCAGACCCTCAAACCTGTCTATAGAATGAGTTCCTCTTTAACTGTGAGCGTGTTGAAGGTTAAAAGTCCAAACCTCGGAAACCAGATGTTCTCCCTGTAGTTACGGCAGCGCTGATGAAGCTAAATCTAGGGTTTCAAGATAAACGCCGTCAGCCGTGTGCGTGCAAAGCTGCGACAAGAACGTGTACATTTAAATAGTTTCCTTTCATACAACTGATTTATATCAACTGTTACAACTGAAATGTTGTTACTTTGAATAAATTTGAATATTAATGAGTGTAATGTTAGTTTGTATCGCGTAAAGCATCAACGCTGGACGATTCAGCTAAACTAATCACCATTTAGATGCCGTTCTGTGGCCTTTTAAGGTGTTTTGTGGGCGTGGCTAAGTTGAGAACGGTGAACACGCTTGGTAATTTATGGCCGTTTATCAACTTACACACTCAAGCATGAAGAATATCAGGGAAACGTTTGGAGACCCGTTGGGAATTTTTTCGATCAGTTTAGCGAAAACATTAACACAACTAAAATAATCGTTTTTTTACGTGTTCAGGAGCGAGAGATGGAGGTGCGGCGTCAGGCTCTGGAGGAGGAGCGCAGGAGGAGGGAGGATCTGGAGAAACGACTGCAGGAGGAAACGAGTCGACGACAGAAACTCATCGAGAGGGAGGTGAAGCTACGAGAGAAACAGAGAGCTCAGGTGAGAGAGAGAGAGAGAGAGAGAGAGAGAGAGAGAGAGAGAGAGAGAGAGAGAGAGACAGAGAGAGAGAGAGAGAGAGAGAGAGAGAGAGAGAGAGAGAGAGAGAGAGAGAGAGAGAGTAGTGATCCGTATTCTACACACTGTACATTATTTTTACTCCATTCAGGGGCGGGGCGTCACATGAGCTCAAGTTGTGATGTCACAAAAACAGGCTTCATTGCTTTGGACCAATCACAGCTGATATGTAAATGCTTAGAGGATGACATTGTCGTAAGCAGATGTCAGATGATCTTTAACTACAGAATCTGCATTTAAACCTAACGAGCTAACAGAGCTATCGTTGGCGATGAACAGAACTGTGGTTGTCATGGTAACATATGATTTTTCTGACAAGATTGGCTGAGGTTAACTGAGGATGTATTGTGAATCAAATCGCTAATTTGCATACTCATGCATATTCATAGCTCCCGGTGTAGAGATGTATTTTTAGTCATTTCTCCAGCGGTGTTTGATCACACACTACATACCTTCTATACGCTCTTCTCCACGTTTGACCCTTGAGCCCCGTCTCATCACAGTCTCGTCCGCTGACCCGTTACCTGCCTGTGAGGAAGGACGACTTCGACCTGCGTGGCCACATTGAGTCGGCCGGACACAACATCGAGACTTGCTACCACATCTCCATCACGGAGAAGACGTGCCGTGGCTTCCTCATCAAGATGGGAGGAAAGATCAAGACGTGGAAGAAGCGCTGGTTCGTCTTCGACCGTAACCGCAGGACGCTGTCTTACTACGCAGGTCAAAAAGGACGCACAGCTCGGTGAGACGTATATCCGCTTGTGATGAGTCTTGTCAAACCTGATGTCGTATTGTTTCCGTGGTAACAGATAAACACGAGGCGAAGCTGAAAGGTGTGATCTACTTCCAGGCCATAGAGGAGGTCTATTACGACCATTTAAAGAATGCACACAAGGTAAGAAAGGTCATTTCTGTCTGTTTAAAAGCTTTTATAATGTTGTTATTTCGATTACGGTTCATATTTCTGTCTGACGTATAAAACTCTGTCATGTGCAGCAACAGGAGGATCCTCGGCGGCCATATTGGAAGGCCGTATACGAAGGCTAAACAAAAACCCAGGCATTTTCTTTGGGTTATTTTAACACAAGAAATACGCGTGAGAAAGATTTCCTGTGTAAAAGTGACGCATCGCTGCTGTTAGCTTGTGGATGGATTGTTTCGCATTATAGAAATGATTATTAGCTTTATTAAGTTAGTTTTAGAAAATAACAAGAATGCTACGATTCCTCTGAAGTGACATGGTGGGTGTTTTGAATAAAACATGGCCACCAGTTAATATTTCTTAAAGAAGCTTTGACGCTTTTTTTTTATCCTTTTGTTAATTTTGCATTTACGTTTAACTAGGTTAGCACGTCCGCCTCACACCTCCAGGGTCCGGGGTTCGAGTCCTGCCAGGGTCATGTGTGTGTGTGTGGAGTTTGCATGTTCTCCCCGTGTGTCGGGGGTTTCCTCCGGGTACTCCGGTTTCCTCCCCCAGTCCAAACACATGCATGTTAGTC
>JAFFST010045752.1:51324-61324 GCA_022414735.1 Noturus placidus | reverse complement strand
AGGAATCTTACTAAGTCCCAGACTTTTTACCTGAGGAGGTCGTTTATCCTGCCGAGTTGAGAGGTGAGGTAGATCTGGGGAATCCTCCCCTTTCTGAGGAAGCATGTGCCAAAGTCCTTGCATATCCGCATCATTTACACCTTCCGGACTGGCCATTTCCTCTCCACCACCCATGTACGCCACTATCCCGCTGCCTTGTGGAGTTTTAGTCGGTGGACAGACTCGATGACGCGATGGCGTGTACGCGGACATTGCTATTAGACCAGTCACTTGTGAAGGAAGTGGCGGTTTGGCCGGAGAACATCTCTCGGCGCTTACTTGGAGCACCCCGTTGCTGTTTCCCGTTCCACTGTTGGTGACACTGCCTCCATTCCCAGAGTCCTCTTCTGGTTCCGCGATGATGTCTCCGCAACCGGTTAACGAATCGAAGCTCTTGAGCGAAGTGACGTCCGTGAACATGGAGCTCAGGCGATCCTCAGATGGTGGGTCGGCCGAGCTGTGATCCTGTGGAGGTGTCACGGAAGCAAGGCGGGCTGGGCTGCCATGTTTGTCTCTGACAGGTTCCTGTGCTTGAACAGTGAGCAGAGACAGAGCTGGAGACTTCTCAGCAACCGGTTGCACCGGAGCAGATGAGCTCTTCGCACGTTCCTCATTACTGTCCTGCAAAGCGGGTTTCTTCCAGGTCACAGCATTGTCTTGTAATATCTGTATCGGGGGCTCCAGCATGAGTGTCCCGCTTTCTACGTGCACATTTTTGGAACTGCAGGACAAGATCAGATCGACTCCTTTCGTTTCTTTGACGATGTCCTGGATTTCGATCGAATCGTCACGCGATGGAGGTTTACGGCGCCAGCGTATGCTGTTGAACAACCCCTTCAGCCCACGTCCTCTTTGCCCCAGTGTAGCCGCCCTGTCATTAATGCGAGAGCTATTGCGCCGCAGCAAGGAGAAGAAGCTGAAAGACTTGGTGATGGCAGTACACACAGGAGCAGCGGCGGCACTGTTCAGACGGTCACTGCTGGCTGACTCTTCTTTCCCGTGGCCCTCCAACTCGGACAGCTCATCAGTCGTCGTTAAACCATCGTGGGTCTTGCTTCTAACTAGCTCCTTGTCAGTTGCGTCCCCTTTGTTCCTGATGGAGAAGATGCTCGGCATACCGCTGCCGGACCTGCGCTTGCCGAACAGTTTGAAGGCAGCTTTGTTGATCTTTCCGGATGGCTGGGGGTCGCACGGAGGCGGTTCACTGCAACTGATCTGTATTTCCATTACGGCTGCTTCACTATTCTCTCGAACTCCTTTTATTGTCCTTTACTCCGTCACTTTGACTCTCTCTCTCTCTCTCTCTCTCTCTCTCTCTCTCTGTGTATGTGTGATTCTGCCTCCTGATTTCGCCTGTTGGTGTTCTTTTCTCTCGCTCTCTCTTTCTCTGGCAGCTGCTCATGACGGTCTCTATGGTAACTGGGAGGGCTAAGCTGCTTTCGTCAGCATTAGAGGCAAGCCGAGGCTCTTTTCCCTCCGCCTCCACCGTTCCCACCTCCCCCTTTTCTTCACCCTGTCAGCGTCGCAGATCCTTCTCCTCATTATTCATTTGTATATATATATTTATTTATATATATCCATGTACAGTATATCCTCCCGTCCAACAATGAGGTCAACATGTACCGTGTTTTTCACCAAATGTAGAGGAAACACGAGATCCATGCAAACAAAAAAAAAGAAAACAAAGAGCTTTTCTTTCATTCGTTTAAACCCATATCTGTACTAGAGAAAATCCAAAAGCTTCAGCGGAGAGTAACTCAGAGCTGCTCCAGTGCCATGGGATTTGAATAAAACAAATAAGTGGAGAACTTATAGGTTAGAGCTTATTTAGAAAAGTCTTTTGTTGGTTTTTTCCCAGCACACACACACACACACACACACACACACACACACACACATACACACACACACACTTGAAATGGCTCTCAGTATTGCCTAATGAAATTTAAATGAGATTAAGATGCTGTTCTTGTTGACGATCCGGACCTCGTCCGGACTGCTCGGTCATCTTCCATGTGCCCATCTCATAGCTTAAAGCTCAGGCCATCTGCCTTCAGCATATGGGCACAGGGTGACTTCAGTTACACTCATCTCTGGTGGAGAATTAAAATCGTGTTCGGGCTGAAAGGTTTGGGAGGTCGGTGTCCATTTCTGTAACAGTTCATGATTAAGCTTCTCCATTACAGATTAAAGGAGTCACTGAAATGGACATTCCTGTGAACTCCTGCTTGATTTTTAATAATAAGTTACTTTCCAACAACCAATGAAATTGCAGTCTCCTAGCTTTGTATCTTCTTGTGTGTGTGTGTGTGTGTGTGTGTTTCCTCTTTGTCCTACTGAGTACCTTGGCTGAACCCTTCAGCTCTTTAACCCCTTGTTGTCTTTTCACGTCCTCCTCCATCTCCTGGCTTTTAAAGACGGACTCCCATCTTCCATCACACTGAAACAATGGCTGCAGTTAATAATCCCTGAACAGAAAGGTTTCTCCTCCTGGACACCTCGTCTTTACTGTCCAAATCATACAGGTTCGTACGTTTGAAAGCATTTTGGTCTCCACATCAGTGGGTGGCGCTGTGCAAATGACGTCTCTGTCAGCGTGTGCCCTTATCAACGCGTCCTGAACCCATTTCTAATAACTATCACCAAGTCTGTCTTGGGGGGTTTTCTGTGTGCAGGAACCGGAGGTATCCAGAACCACTGGAATTCAGGAATTCAGTTTATTTACATCAGGCAAATCTGTGCAACCATAACGTTACCATAACAACCACGATGTGTTGATCTGTAACTCGAGCTATCTGAAACATTAATTCTAATAATTTGCATATCAGACCTGATTGGTCCACTTATTTTATGATGACATCACAGACTAAGCTGTAGAAAGACTGTTTTGAATAACTTCTGTGTATACACTCAGAACGAACGCTACAGGATGAAGGAACAAACGACGCATTTCAGGCCCGCTCCATCTCGGCAGCAGAACATCGTCGTCTCTGTCAGACGGCTCCATAAAGTGCTCCATAAAGGCTGAATGGAAAATCAGAATAATAGAGCAGGAGGTACCATTTGTGTGCGAGTTAAGAGCACGGCTCTGTTTGTACGGTCTAAATTCTAAAGATTATTCAGTGACTCGTCGTGTTGTCCTTTCAAACGACATCGATGTTCGTCATAAAGCCTACTGACCACCAGACACAAAGAAGGGTGTGTAGAAGGGAGAGAATAAACGGGTAATAAATGCATCAGTTAGCCTCGTTTAGTCTCTTTTCTGTCTAATACACACTGTTTATGTGTGTAACTGCGGAATTAAAGCTCCTACTATCTTAATAAACCTGTTTTAAACCTGATTAAATATGTGCTGAGTCATTATGTATACAGTGTGATGAAACGGTGAGATAAATCAGCCGTGCGCAAGAGTGGTGAGTCATTCAGCGGACGAGTCGGCTGTTCGACTCGAGAACACATGGGTGTTCAGATATACCGTGGCTCGGAATGTGACACGTGACATCTAACGCCACTCTTTATTTGCAAAAACATTCTTTGAGGAAATGTGAACGAGTCGTTTGGGAGCTGGAATTCGCCATCGGTCTGAGGTAGTGACATTCCGGCATTCAACAGCATCACGTCGCTCGCCAACTCACACAAACCCCGCCCATTTAAATGTATCATCTCAAATCGTTTATTTCTGTTAGAAAAAGAAATAGTGTCTAAGAACACAAAACATCCAAAAACACTTCGGCGAACCATGTTTATCGCTCACGAGCTGCTTCTGCAAGTGCCCCACATAATTCCCTGGGGGCGGGACTTATACACTCTAGAGCGGAGGTCTTCAACAGGGGGTCCGCGGAGGTACTGCATGGGGGTCGCGAAAGTTTTGGTACCAGTTTGATATAACACAATATCATACAGTATATATAATTAGGGGACCCGATCCATCTCGCCATCAGTTTGGGGGTCCTTGGCCTGGAAAATGTTGAAGACCCCTGATCTAAAGAGCATTGGACGAAAACAAGACGAGTACAGGATGAGTCGTCAATCAAACTATTAAACTAAACTCAACAGACAGCCACAAAAAGCCCTGAAACATCAAATCTGATTTGTAATTATAACGCAGTGCATTGTGGGACTGAATGAGTGTCTTTTACATTCGATCACCATTATCACTGGGGGATAATGAATCTAATCTACTGTGGGATCAGGAGGTGGCGGTTCTAGATTACGTCCAAACACGCCTGCGCTCCTGTAATCAGTAGATTTATGTCTCTTTAACAAGATTACACACAGATACGCAATTGTTCATTATGCAAATTAGGTCCTAATTCCACTGGCACTCTGTCCAGGGTGTACCCCGCCTTGTGCCCAATGCTCCCTGGGAGAGGCTCCAGGTTCCCCCGTGACCCTGATAAGGAGTAAGCGGTTGAACATGGATGGATGGATGGATGGATGGTCCTAATTCCTGCATAAACATCCACACAGTCACTTTTGATTTATTTCTAAGCTTTTTATGTATAGAATTCATCCTTGTTGTTTCGATGAGCTAAAAACGTCAATCAAAACATCCTCTCTGGACACGGGAGGCTCCTCCTTCCTTACAGGTTCTAGAGAAGCTGAAAAGACCGTAGAAATGTCCATAAGGACGGCTTGAAGACTCTTTCTCTCACACAGATTTGAATATGTATGTCATACTTAAGCGTTTTCTTTATTAAGCGAGTGGAACATCTTGCCGTAGATGTTTCCATGGTGAGTGAGTTTGGATTAACAGGTTCTCTGTTAAATTCCTCAGCAGGGAAAAATATTGTAAACACACCTACACACACACACACACACACACACACACACTACATACTCGTTTTACAGAGATTAGTCTGAAAAACCCTGGAGTTCTCCTTTAAAATGCTGCACAATGCTTTAATCTTCTCTATAATCCTATCAGAGTCCGAAACAAAAGTCTCCAGGGTTCAGGAGCGATAATCACTCTCGGGACTTTTCGGAGTAAAGTCCCCATCTGGGTTCCGAGTCTGCGTTCTCCTTAAAGACCTTTAACCATGTCGGGGTTGATGGTGATGGATGGGACTCGTTTGTGGTCAATACTGATGGGTCTGTGATTTATTGCCAATGTAAATGATCACCAATAAATATGACCCTGAACATTGACCTCTGTGAACTTGGCTAATGATGCATGACTGTCGAAGATCACAGTTTCATGTCGAAGGCATTGTGTGGGGATTATGGACATAAATCTTCAGCTTTTCTCCATGGCGTGGTTAGCGGGCGCTTATGCAGCATCACGAAAGTACTATTGTTCAAAATGTCATTGTTAATATCACAAAAGAATGTAATATTTGTTTTGATTTATTTATTTATTACCAGCGCTACGTTGATTTCTATGATGATTTCTATGTTTGGCTCCGCCCCCCTTCGGACACACCGAAGGTATGTCTCCATGCACTTTGCAGACTCTGCTCAGTTAAAGATTTATTTTTTTTTGCGACTATCTGTTCAGCCCCGCCCCTTTGCACACATCCCTTAGCTTGAAAAGGGGATTGTTTCTGGTAGACACTGAAGACGTTTGGGTTTGAGATCAAAAGATGAACGAGACGATAGATCAGACACGTCCTGTTATTTACATCTAGACGCGTAACAATTTAGAACTTTTTGTTTGAACCCGCCCAATTTCAAGTGATCAAAAATATTGGAACATGTGACCCAAGGGTGTTTCTTGTTACCCAGGTGTGTCCTGTTAGTGATTGTTTAAACAGTTAAAAGATCTGAACGTCTACTCTCGGTTTGAGTATTAGGTTTCACCTGTGAAGACTGCACTTGGTGTGAAGATGGACAAACCAACATGAAGACCAGAGAGCTGGCTATGGGAGAAAAGCAAGCTATTTTGAAGGTGAGAAAATGAAGGACAAGCTGAAAAAGGAAGAAACAACTGGTGTACCAACAATCAGACATGGAACGGGTCGGCCAAGGAAAACAACAAGTGTTGACAGAAACATTTTGAGAGCTGTGAAGAAAAACCCAAAAACATCAGTCAGTGACATCACAGGCATGGTGAAGGGATCACAAGAAGAGCAGAAGACAAGATGCAAAGCAGTAAGAATCAGAACTCCAGATAGGAATTCACAAAGAAATACAGAGATGATCCACAAAAGTTCTGGAACCAAGATGAACCCCTACCAATGCGATGGAAAAGTGCCAAAGTGTGGATCTAAATAAAGGATCTGCTCATGATCCAAATCATCTGTAAAACATGGTGGAGGTAGTGTCATGGTTTGGGGTTACACGGCTGCTTCTGGAACATTCTCACGAATCTTTATTGATGATGGAACTCATGATGGTGGCAGCAGAATGAATTCAGAAGTTCACAGGAACATTTTGTCACATTTACCGAAAAATGCGCCCAAATGAATCAGGAGGAACTTCATCATGCAGCAAGACAACGATCCAAAACACTCTTCCACCTCAACACAGGACTTCATCAGGGGGAGAAGAGGAAGGTTTGAGCCTGGACAAGTCCATCACCAGACCTTTACCCATCTCACCAGCATCTCACCTCCTGAAGAGGAGACTCCCATCCCCGCCCACTTAAATTTGTGTGGTGAAATTCTCATCTCAACATGATTACTCAGTGAGAAAGCAAATAAAAGATTTTTGTTGAAGATTTCCATTCTCTTTGTTTAAACATTTTAATTTTCTTCTTTTAGTTCTATTGACATTCTTTAAAAAAAACCTCCTCTCCTCTCATTCTGGACTATGACACACAGCTCATCTATACTGGATTTACATTAGAGAACACATCCTTCTATTTATTATTATTATTTTTTTAATACTTGGCGCCCACGCTGATGCCAAATATTCAGACACGCATTCATACACACACTCGCACATATGTTCTTCATCTATCTCTCATCACTGATCCTGACCAATATACACATTTCAGTCCTCCTGTGAGCCTCAGCAGGTCATTCGGGCCACGCCGAACTCCAGACTGACGACGGCCGGCTCGCTCTTCGAGCCGAACGAGCCTTGAAGCTCCGTGTAGCCGTTCTCTGAGGCGCTGCTGCCCTCTACAGTCCGTTCTCCGCTACTGCTCCGTGGGACGTCGTCCTCTTCCTCCAGCGCCTCTTCTCCGTAAACCTCCTCCTCGTCTTCGTTCTGCTGCGCCTCCTTTCGGCTGACCGGAGCCCCAAGGATAAGAGACCGCGGTCGAGGAGGAACACTGCGCTCGTTCTGATGGTTCAGAGGAGACGTGCTCAATCCGAACTTCTGCAGCTTCTTCGGAGAGAAAGCAGAAAAAAAAAAAGCTGGTAAGACGTCAGTCACAGAATCGTAAGCAAGGTCAGGAGATATCTACTCGCCTCCTGCAGGCCTCGCACAGTGTTCTCCAGTTCCTTGTTGCTTTCTTTAAGCGTGAGGGTGTGTTTGAGGATCGACTGGCGTGGGTGCATGGCGCGGTCAAACTGGTGGTACATGTTTCTCCAAAACCTGACGAATAAAAACACTATGTGTTAATTTAGAACTTTAAAATATATACAATCCTTCATTTACACACTCTCTCTTTCAGGCTGCGATAAAATCACACTACAGTGCTAAATTAATCTTTTTGCATCGACTCCGCCCTCTATTTGATACAAAATTAATCTATTTGCTTCGACTCCGCCCTCTATTTGATACAAAATCAATCTATTTGCATCGACTCCACCCACTATTTGATACTTTCACGTAGAAACGCCCCGATTTGCATATTCATCGACGCAAAACGTGCGATTTTTTGCTCATGCGGAATACGCGAGATCCCCTGGACAACCTTTTTGTTGTCTCACTGACTCCAAAAATGTAATTTACAGTTTTATGAAATCAAATGATGACATAAGGAGCGTACTTAAAGTTCCAGGGCTGTGTGGAAGGTTCCAGAACCGGGTATGATTCTGCGAAATTCGGGCTGTACAGGGGGTTGAGGAAATTCTGCTGCTCGCTTAACAGGTGAGCCCACAAGGAGTACGTCCTCTCTTTCAACCTGCAAACAAACACAGGTAGGTATATAATCGCCTAAAAAACACCTTCAACAACTTTTTTTAAAAACAGCATTGAATATGCGAGCATTCTTGGTTATTCGTGTCTTTCCACACACTCACTGCAGCTCCTCTCTCTGCCGCTGGTTGTTCCCCAGGAAGTTTCCGAACTGACACGAGTGTACGTGCTCGTGGATCTGGATGAGGAACCACTCGCTGAACTGGAAGGCCTGTGGGAACTGCTCGGACAGCTGCCACACGCTCTCCAGGAACTGTGTGAAGATGGGAGACACTTCCTTCGAGTCGCCGTCCAACTGGTCGCACCTGAGGAGGTCACGAAAAGACATCGGTGAGACAAAGAAGAAGACCGTAGGGAAGATCTCACACACTCACATGCTTATACACACACACACACACACACACTCACACACCTGTCTGCAAACTTGTGTCCGAAGGAGATCCAGTCTTTCTCGATCAGCACCTTGGAGAACAAGAGAAGAGGCTGAAGATCAGAACACGGACTCTCAGCTAGCTATTTATTTATTTATTTATTTATTTGGTAATAAATAAATTATGAATAGTAAAAAACAAACTTACACTATTGCACATAAGTGTTTTAATAGGTATACATCAGTGAATTTGGAGGACGGTTAGAATGCATTGAAACATAAACCTCCAACAAATCCAGCCCCGCCCATAAGTGTTCCATGTGAAGCCACGCCCCAAAAAACACGTGTCACAAATGAGACTTCCTGAATGATTAGTGCAGGATGTTGAGCTTGGTGTTAAAATGATAACGAGTGTTTTAGAGCGTGGTGGGATGTTGATGCTCCACAACGTATTGATGGTGTAATTTTATA
Organism: Noturus placidus; assembly: GCA_022414735.1. Classification (NCBI taxonomy): domain Eukaryota; kingdom Metazoa; phylum Chordata; class Actinopteri; order Siluriformes; family Ictaluridae; genus Noturus; species Noturus placidus. Next base: position 52,416 of record JAFFST010045752.1, on the reverse strand, counting down.
ACAAAAAAAGAAATAAACAAACACAAACTACATAATAATGAAAAAAATTCTAATAAATACATTCAGTGAACCGATGTTTAGCATAATTAAAGGTACAGTCAGTGATACAAATGTAAACATTCTGTCCAACGTCACACCCCGTAACATGTCATGCCTTGTCCTGATTGGTTGGACGTTCATCCATATGAAGTGTTGTTTCTCCTAGGTCACCTCAGAGACCAGACTTTCTCCTCTGAGCAGATATTTCATTAAATTTATATTAAATTTGAGGAGAAACTTACAAATGACTACACACACTTCTCCTTGTTCCTGACCGCACCTTTAATCTGTCGATCGGAACGCTGGGATTCTCCGCGTCTTGAACATTTCTATAGAAAACAGCTGAGCTGGGTTCGAATTCGGGTTCGAAGGGAGTAGGACGCGAAGCTGGAGGCTCCTGCTGATCTCGATTAAAATTTTAATTAATTTGCGCTTTTTGGTCATATAATTTACTTTAACTTATTCTACTCCTTATCTTTGCTTATAATTTGAATTTTTTTGTCACGTTAAAATGTCTGGGATGAATACGAAAACCCGAGGTGGCATTCAAACACGACTGAGGCCGAGTGTGCGCGCCGTGGGCGAGTCCCCCACTACCCCTGAATCTGCGTTGCCGAGCGGTGACTTTGATCTCGCCGCACTCAAGCTTGAGCTGTTGGCTTCATTGAGGAAGGATATCGCTGATATTTTTAATACGGAGCTCCAGGGGATACTCAAGGAAGCGCGGTCTGCTATCCAGCTTGACCTGCAGGCTGTGAAAACACAGCAGGTTGGTGATAAAGTTGCTACCGCGGCCGCCATATCAGCACTGAGGGGTACGGTTGGAAAAATGGAGCACGCGCTTACACATGACATAGCACACATGAAATCTACCATCGAGCCTCTCACTGCGACCGTGACTCAATTACAGAATAAATGTGAGGATTTGGAGACAAGGTCACGGCGCAATAACGTTCGAATAATGGGAGTTCCAGAAGGTTCTGATACGTGTTCAACTGCTGCTGTAGCGGCCTTGTTAAAAGAGGCGTTTGGTCTGGAGAAGGAGCCGGTTTT
>JAFFST010045752.1:30888-45888 GCA_022414735.1 Noturus placidus | reverse complement strand
CAACTGGAAAAGCCCTGGGCCTCAAAGATCTTACAGAGCAGGTACGGGATCTCAAAAATATCAATCAGGAGAGGGTTATGGGATATACCATGGAGCACTGTAAATATAATCAACACGTGGAGAAAATATGGCACGACAGTGACACTACTAAGATCAGGACGTCCCTCTAAAACTGATGAGAAGATCAGGAGAAACTGGTCTGGGAGGCTGCGGAGAGGAGCTACAGCGAGATTAAAAGAACTGCAGCAGTTTCTGGAAAGTACTGGTTCTCCCTACACGTGACAACAATTTACTGAATTCTTCATATCTCTGGGCTGTGGGGTACGAGCGCAAGATCTCCCCAAACCATGTGGAATAATGTGTTATGGTCTGAAGAGACCAAAGTGTGCCGTGTGTCACAATACCAAAAGATATGTTTGGCACAAAAGAAAACAGAGCACATGACTAAAAGAACAGCTTCGTCACGGTGAAGCACGGTGGTGGCAGCATCATACTGTGGCGCTGTTTTTCTTCAGATGGAACCGGGGCTTTAATCAGGGTGGAGGGAATAACGAACAGCTCCAAATACCAGACAGTTCCAGCACAGAACCTTAAATCTTCTGCTAAAACTCTCGACATGAAGAGGAAGTTCAGCTTTCAGCACGACAACGACCCGAAGCAAACCTCCAGATCAACAAAGGACCGGCTTCCCCAAAACAAGCTCAAGGTTTTAGAACGACCCCGCCCGATCCAATCAGAGATCTGTGGGGTGACCTGAAGAGGGCTGTACATTGCCTGATCATGTGATCAATTAATGGATTGAACTGACTGAGGAGCTAATTCTGAACAACATCTTCCTTCTCTTTAAATATGTACGTATTAATGAGGTAAATTTGCATAACATTCAAAGGACGCACAATCAGACATGTTCCAGGAAGCCCCTCTGCATCGTTCGTCAATAATTTCATTTAAATTCACAAATGTAATTAATTAATTAATATCACTGTTTTGAAAATCAGGCTCTGGAGCGCCATTACAAATGCACATTTAGATGCACGAAGCGACCCGTTTGACCTTGAATATAAAAATCTGCAGACGACACAAAACGAACCACAGAGGAAAAAAAAATACTCGGTTTAGATGCACAGCATGCGTGATTGGTGCAAAAATAAAGGCACCCGAATAAACCCAGAGCTCAGAAGCCCAGCCTGCGTTGTGAATTTTGGGTGCCAATATTTATTAGCAGATCCAACAATGACAATACTGTAGTATAATTATTAGATATAATTATCGCATTAAAAAGGCGGGGTCAGTGCTATTGATGTGAATGTTGCACAAATTAAAAATTCACATTTTATCTAAAAATAGTAAATGGTGTATAAAGGAGGACTCCCCCCGCCCCCCCTTGAGGGGTGCCAAAATTTTTGACAAAAAAAAAAAAAAAAAAAAAAAAGTGATAATCTGTTACCCATATCTCCTGAGCACTCGCTGTGTTGTTCTCCACGAAGAAGAGGTGTGAGGCGGTCAGGTACAGTGTTCCTGTCATCAACTTGTTACTGAAGCGATCCAGAAGCTTCACCTGCTCCACCTGAGGACGGACACACACACACACACACACACACTATAACTGCTTTCCTACTACACGACTCGGTTCAGTTCGTTACCCATAATCCCCGACTCTACTTCCACCGCTGCTAGTTTTAACTTCCATTTTGTTTCCTCCAAGTAAAATTTAGTATTTTTGTCCAAAATGGCTCCGTGTTCACTGACATAATGGTGCCCTACCTAGTGCCCTACCTAGTGCCCTACCTAGTGCCCTTGTGCACAGTGAAGAACACTCGACTGCATCCAGTGAAGCCTCCGCTCAAATGTCCCTGCATTGTAGATAAGTATTGGCACCCTGGCGTGTGCGTTTCTTTCAGGGTTAACGTCCTGGTGCCCCCTAGGCATTTGGGTGATAGTATTGGCACCCCTGGCTGCGATATATGCCATGAAACGTCACTCCTCTGTGTTTTCTTTCGTGTTTAAAAGTACTGGCACCCCCGTTGTGTTTGGGTGCTCAGCCGGCATTTAAAATATTAGCACCCTCGGCTGTGTTCACGCCATGAAACTTCGCTCCTCTGTATAGCCTTTCCTGGTTAAATGTATTGGCACCCCCTGTGTTTCGTTGCTCAGGCTTGTGTTGAAATTTAAATGATCAGGAATGCATTCAAATATTGGCACCCCGGCTGTGTTCGGAAGTGAAAGTGAAATGTCTAGCAAAGTAACAAAGACATGGGTTTTCTTTTTGTCTTCTAAAAAGAATGTTATAACTATCCTAACTTTGTTTAGTCGTTATAAACGGCAGATGGCCTACAGCACAGGTTTTTCTGCACCTGGCTCTCATTTAAAGAAAAGAAAGCCACACCCTGCCGTACTGTAACGCAACTCCAGTTAGCACAGTGCTTATGACATCTGTGTATTTATAGATGAAGGACATGACAGGTGTGATTAAAACTACGATTTATTCCTAGCTGCGTTCCCCAGCGACTGATCTGTAGCTCAGCAACACGCCAGACTTAAATGAGTCTCAGCTGTCTGTAAATACAGCCGCTGATTACGAGGTAGTTTATCCCTGCTTTCCACCATGTTTCCATGTCAGTATTAATCTGTTCTTCAGAACTCATCTCAAAAACACATTTTAATTTCAGTTAAATTAAGCAGGGTTGTGGCAACGACGCAGGAAGTTTGTGACACATTTTAGCCACGTTGCACAAATGTAAACACACCCGTCTCTCTAAACCAAAACCTTTCGCAATATATTACATCACAACAGGTGCGTGGTCCGTAAACAACCTACACGCTAATAAAAATATTATAAAAAGGGAAAAAAAAGATGCAACATCTGTAACAGGAGCCGCCATTCCTTTTCGTTCATCTACACAAATTGTGAAGGGTTTTTTTTTCCCCCAAAAATAAATAACAAGCAGCATTTGGAAAACTGGCTCCATCTTTCATGTAGGATTTAATCATCTGTGTTCTACAGTTTAAGCCTTTTCTCAAAACTAAGTGGAACATTCATATTTTCTAGACTCATTACACTTAAAGTGAAATATTTCAAGCATGTTTTGTTTTAATCTCGATGCATGTTCTCCCCGTGTGTCGGGGGTTTCCTCCAGGTTCTCCGGTTTCCTCCCCCAGTCCAAACACATGCATGGTAGTCTGATGGGCGTGTCTAAAGTGTCTGTAGTGTATGAATGTGTGTGTGAGTGTGTATGTGATTGTGCCCTGTGATGGACTGGCACTCTGTCCAGGGTGTACCCCGCCTTGTACCCGATGCTCCCTGGGATAGACTCCAGGTTCCCTCGTGACCCTGAAAAGGAGTAAGCGGTTGAAGATGGATGGATGGATGGATGGATGGATGGATGGATGGATGGATGGATGGGAGTACAGCTCACGGAAAACAACAATTTCTCAGAATATCAGAATAAAGAATTTATAATACAGAAATGTCGACATTGCGAACAGTGTGTTAATTCATGCGCTGATACTCGGTCGGGGATTTAATCCTTTCACAGGAATTACTACATCAGTGCGGCGTGGCGTGGAGAAGATCAGCCTGTGGTACTGCTGAGATGTTCTGGAAGTCCAGGATGCTTTGATAGCGGTCTTCAGCTCGTGTGTATTGTCGGGTCTGGTGTCTCTCGTAGATTCTCTATGGGGTTCGGGTCAGGCGAGTCGGCTGGACAATCAAGCACAGTAACACCACGGTCAGTAAACCAGTTACTAGAAGTTTTGGCACTGTGGGGAGGTGCAGAGTCCTGCTGGAAAAGGAAATCAGCATCTCCATAAAGATGGTCAGGAGATGGAAGCATGAAGTTCTCTAAAATCTCCTGGTAGACGCTGCATCGACTCTCGACTTGAGAAAAGACAGTGGAAACAACCTTGATTTCCAAATGAAACGCGACGTTTACTTCCATCTTCCCCGTGATCGTGTGTGTTCTGACCCCGACTGAGAGATTAACGCCTCAGGAAACCGTCACAGGAGTTTAGAGTTAATGATCTGATTAGAGTCTTCTCAGGTCCACGTTTCTGGATTATAAATCCTTTATTCTGAGCTGTAATCATTGAGATTTAAAAAAAAAAAAAAAAAAAGTCTTGGAATATTTCACTTCATGTGTAATGAGTCTAGAAAATATGCACGTTAAACTTTTTGAATTAAATTACGGGGGAAAAAATGAACTTTTCCACGATATTACATTTTTTGCGATGCACCTGTATTTACAACCTGATTTTAAGGCAGCATTCAGACAGAAATAAAGAACACAAAAAAACTCGAATAAAGTTCAACCAGACGGGAAAACGTAAACCGTATCTTATGTGCTTGTTATCAAGCAAATGAGGACGCTAATTTAATATTCAACATCTCGATATTATCGCAAATCGTGATAAAAAAAAGGTTTATCACACATTCCTCCACTAGAGTGCATCCAGAACTGAGCTTCTACCCAATCCAAAATCTAGTGGACTATATAGGGTGTACACTCCCTGTGTTTTAGTCTATATAGTGAACTTTATATAGGGAGTACAGATTGATTTGGAACGCAGCCTGAATTTTCGGCCTCAAAAAAACAAAAAAAAAGACAGCAAGCTAGAGTAAGAAAACGGAAAAGTGATCTAAAAAGGTCGGCTGTTGCAACAAAAAAAGACATTTAAAAGACTTACGGTTGAAGTTAAATACATTACGCAAACAGCTCAAAATAATAATATTAGCTAACTACAGCTAGCCGCCGAGTTGGATGTTGGGAAGTGTGTGCAGACATTTCTGCATCATCTCTAACAGGGAAATCCTTTCAATTAAAACCATCTGAACATGAATTTATTTAATATCATAATTCATCTCATCCCAAACCGACAGTTAATTAAACAGCAATTTTGCGACATTTTCTCATTTATTTATGTTTTTAAGCTCGTTACCTTCGGGGTCCGTATGTGCTCCATCAGCCCACTGTGGTGGTGGTGGTGGTGTTTTTATTATTATTATTATTATTATTAATTACGTATTAAGCGATAAAATCAGAAAGAAAAGATGCTGTAAACAGATAAGATTGTACATGGAAGAAAAAAAAAAAAGCAATGAAATTTCAGCTGCCTCTCTAAAAAGCAACACCCAATGAATAATCACTGTTTCTGATGTTACTCAACTGCAGTTTGGGTGTTTTTTTTAATTCCCCAACTGTATTCCGACGTAGGTTGTATGATTGGATAAAAAGATGGCCATTAAACGCATATGGTCCAATTAGAGCCTTGGATGAGTGTGCGTGTCATCGTGCAGGAGGCGGGGTTTGTTTGGAATACGGGTAGGGGAAAAAGGTACATCGAATTTTCGCTTCCGGTTTGTACTTCCTACCTGGGCGGGGCTGGCACGACAAAACAATAATCGGCTGAATTGATGACGAACGTACGCGTTTTGAATTGAAAATAAAATTTGAGAGTGAGATATTTGAGAACAGTTTGAGTATGTATTAAAAATAAATTTAAAAAAAATTATCGGCTGAAAAATACAACTGCTCATATACAACTCAACTGCAGTTTGGGTGTTTTTTTAATTCCCCAACTGTATTCCGACGTAGGTTCTATGATTGGATAAAAAGATGGCCATTAAACGCATATGGTCCAATTAGAGCCTTGGATGAGTGTGCGTGTCATCGTGCAGGAGGCGGGGTTTGTTTGGAATACGGGTAGGGGAAAAAGGTACATCGAATTTTCGCTTCCGGTTTGTACTTCCTACCTGGGCGGGGCTGGCACGACAAAACAATATTCGGCTGAATTGATGACGAACGTACGCGTTTTGAATTGAAAATAAAATTTGAGAGTGAGATATTTGAGAACGGTTTGAGTATGTATTAAAAATAAAATAAAATAAAATTATATACATATAAAAAATACAGCAGCAACACAAATTTAATACAAACCGGAAATATATGTATAGATTTATTATATCTTCCAGGACAGTAGGGGGCGACGAACTCCAACGGAAAAACCAGCGAAGAAGCAACCGTGCGCGCGGAAACAAATTCGAGGAGCTTTTATTATTTTTTAAAACAAAATAATTACGTGTTATTTACACATCCTGGTCACTTCTTTTATCGCAGTGTTCAATCGTCAGTGTTTGTAGTTTCAACCTTTTTCTTAAAGCTTTAACGGGTCCCTTTTAGTTCTGTTCTTGGGCCTGCACGAGGACGCAGTGATGGAACGCTAGCATTGTTAGCTAGCTCTTGCTGCTTTTTATATCCAGCTCGCGACTTCCGTCTGAAAAGCACACAAACAAACAAACAAACAAACAAATGATAACAATGTCGGGGTTTAATTTTGGAACAAGCACCCTGGGTTCCACTAACCCCGGAGGGGGCTTTTCTTTTGGAGCAGTGGCTAGGTATGACGATCTAGAACTTGAATCTAGAACTGTGGAACTGCGTCTTTAAGGTCATCTAACACACCTTAAGGACTGTTTTCAAAGTTTGCAGAGATCATAATGTTCATCAAGAAAAGTTGTAACATGTATTTTAATATTAAAATGACCGGATAGCTCATTAAATATGCCCTTACATGAGCTGACATGATTGGTTAGTGTGTCTGTGATTGACAGGCAGGGAGAGAGTAAGCCCCTCCCACTCCGAGGACAGTCAGTTTTGCATGCCCGGACTCCCTGGTCATGGCTGGCTGGCTGTGGCAATGTCACGGTCAGGATTCGAGCACGTGATCTCTGGATGTTTTTGTTTCTGTCGCGTCTTCTATGTTGTGTTTTGTTTTAAAGCGGCTTTTGAATTGTAAAAATGGGGAAATCAGTTTTTCCGTGTTGCGTCTTCGTTAGAAAGCTAGAACGCACCCGGATGAGCAAACCGAGACAATCTGTGCCGTCTGGCATGTGACCGTTATAACATCCATTATTTGTTTCCTCTTCCTCCAGCACTCCCGCTTCAGCACCTGGAGGCTTCAGCTTCGGGGGTCTGGGGGCGGCGACGTCCACCGCCGCCGCTACCACCACCACCACCTCGTCTCTGGGGCTCGGTGGCGGACTGTTCGCCCAGAAACCGACAGCTGGCTTCTCTTTTAACACACCTGCCTCAGGTACGAGCGCTGTTCACACCACCGCTTCTCACAGATCCCACAGGTTAACGATCACCTATAACTTTTATTTTGTAAAGTATTTTTTGAAACTCTTGATTATTATTTCTGTTTGTTGTAGGAGCTTCTGCACCGTCTACCGGCCTCACCTTGGGTAAGCTGTCGATTTATAAGAAAATCACAGTGACTTCCTGCTCCTGCAGCTATTATTTCATTTCTGAATGAGTCACCGGGTGCGAGTCGACTCAGAGTCATATTGATTCAAACCGGTGATTTGATTCAGCAGCTCAAAGCTGATTCCCTGTATTTCACGCCTTGTGACGTAGCTCGTGACTTTTGGTTCGTGCTGTACGGGAATGCGATCTTAGTCTTCGAGTAGATCAGTCGTTTAGATTAGATTATTTTACAAAGTGCATATATGAGCAGTCTTCCTTAAAGAGTGTTGTTTAAAATGAAATCTTTTCTCAGGAACTCCCGCTGCTTCCACCGCCCCCACTGCCGCCGCAGCGTCCTCCACGGGCTTCGGCTTTGGTTTCGGAAAACCGGCGGCTTCGGCGAGTCCGTTTTCTCTGAGCACCACCTCGGCTCCGGCAGCCACCGGTCTGAGTCTGGGCTCCGTCATTACCTCATCAGCACCTCCGAGCGGATCATCCACAGGGTTCTCGCTCAACCTTGGAGGAGGAGCCGCTTCCTCAGCGCCAGCCACCGGTCTCAGCCTCGGCTCCTCGCTCTTCTCCAGCTCAGGCGCGACAGGTGAGAACGCGCTCGTAACCTAACACGCTCCGCGTTTACTCTTTTAGTTTGAACACGACCCTGGTGTGTTCTCCTCCTCAGTGCGGTTCTTTAGGACCGTGAGAACTCTTCCAAAGCAATCAGACTTCCAAGTGAGCCGAAGGTAATTCGACTCTGAATCGACTCACCCTCAGGAAGTGAATCAAACATGCCCAGTGCTTTGGGTTGTAGTATTTAGTTTTTATTTCGAGATGGACATGGCGGACTGATCCGAGTCAGAGCTGTTTTAGTTTTGCACGATCGTGGAAATGAACACAAAATGAAGCAAACTTCAAATTTTTCAAAATTACCGCAGATTCGGGCCAAGACGTGTCGCGTGACGTCATCACAACACGCATTCGGTCAAAGCCCTCATCGATTCGTGTGCGTTGAACATGAGTACAGCTAAAAGCTCTCATTTACCAACAAGCATCACCGCGAAAGGCGAAATTATTCATCCGACTGCGATTTTCACCAATTCCTCGTTTTTATTATTATTAATTATTAAAAACTCTGATTAATAGGATTTAATATATTAAAATATCAGATTTTTAAAAATATATATTTAAATGCCTTCTGTGCTTTGAAAAGGTTTAAAGATGACATGATCCACTTTCACTTTTTTAATTTCAAATTGTTGTTTGTAGAGAACTTGTATTGAGACGTAAACAGCATTAAATAAATAAATAAATAACCTGTCTCCTGGTTTTGTTCTTGCTCTACCTTTTTTTTTGTTTTTTGTTCTTGCTCCTCCTCCTATTTGCATGTAATTTGGTGAAAATTCAAAATATTTTGCCATCACACGCTGACTTCCACATCTTTCTACGCTTCCTCTTCTTTGTCTTTGTCTTTTTTGTTCCGCGTTCACATCTACGCTCGAGCCGTTGCTGTGTACAAGTGTTTTATTGTATTATTTTTGCAGTTTAAGATCAGGTCAGCACGGGGATATTTTTTAAATGTTTTTTTTTTGCAAGGATTCTCTTCATCATGTTGGCACCTTTGGCTAATTTGATCAAATCCGCTGCCTCTGAAGTGATCAGTGCGTCGTCCGAGACATACAGAAGACGTCCTGCGGTGTCCTGGTAAAGTATCTTCTCAAGACCTTCTGTTCAGACATGAGCCTCCTGATTATACTGGGAATGGAGTGAAGTGAACCTGGGTTCATGTAGGTTATCGTTGAGCCTGCATCCTTGTGTGAACCAATAGAAATGAAGGAAGGTGGCCATGGTGTTTCATATAGTTCGATGTTTTTACTCTCGCTATCTTGAAATCCTTCATTTCTTTCAACAATAATCCTTATATTGTACATCGAGAGTCGGTGTTGATGAACGTGGCGATTAATTTGATTGTACGTGTATTTACTCCACTAACAGACTGTGATCGTGTCGACGATTTAAATCAAAGTGAGTAAAATGGTGGATTTTACTCTGATTGATGAGCAATTGGACCGGAAACTAAACAGAACGCATGTCCGTGTTGACGACGGTCGAGGCGGTTTGTTTTACTTTGCTGGTTGTAGGATGTCTGTGCGCGAGTCACTCACCCGGGGTTCGGAGAGTCCGATCTGACGTTTCTCAGAAGCGGCGTGTTTTATGTTGCGTCCTGGCGGACTCGGAAAACCGGACCGCTGCTTCAACATTTTAATAAAGGAACCAAAAAGAAGTGGTCGAAAATCACGCTTACGGAATTCCATTGTCTTTGACTTCACTTTTCTTCTAATTTGCATCGCTTATCTTTTTAAAAGTTTCTTTCGCCATTACACAGCGATGTGCTCTCGGGCCATCTCTGTCTTACATCCGGGTTCCTGCGTCATCACGTTCTGTCATTTTATCGCAGAGCTCACGCGGCGTCTATGACCGCCATAGACGCCATTTTACCGCAGAGCTCATGTGGCTTCTCTATTCCGTGTTGCTAAGTTTTTACTCTGTGCACGATGAAGAGACGCAGTTCAGTAGGCTTTCGCAAATTTGTGTTGCGAACATGGAAGCTGGGTGAACTCCGTGGGAGAAAGCGTGGCGTGAACAGGCCTGTTCGTCGTTATGGACATGTGCTCCAACTTGTCCTCCAAAATGTTCCTCGGCGTCAACAACATGTTCTCCAGCGTTTGCTACTGCGTGCTCCTCGGCACGGGTGGCGCATTATCGGGCACGTTTGGCACGTTCTCCAGCATGGTTGGCGTGTTTTCCGGCACTCTCCACACGTTCTGCGGCACACCCGTGTTCTCCGTCACGTTTCCCAGCATGGACGGGAAGTTTTCTGGCGCGCTCCGAGGCATGGATGGCGTGTTCTCCGGCGCACTCCCCGACACGAGCGGCGCGTGCTCCGGCGCACTCCCCGACACGAGCGGCGCGTGCTCCGGCGCACTCCCCGACACGAGTCTGGACTTGGAGTAGATGAGACCTCCATCCAGAGTTACTGTGAGGTCAAAAATAATAAAAGTATTTCTGTCTTATCAGAGTTAAGTAAAAGGAAGTTAGTTAATATCCAACATCTAATGTTCTTTACACATTCCTCAACGTTATTAAGCTGCTGTGTGTCCTCTGGCTTGACTGAAACATAGCTGTGTATCATCTGCAACCTTTTCTGTGCTACAACCTTCTCTAAGATCTTGGAGATGAACAGGAGATTTGATATGGGTCTATAGATGGAGAGTTGAGAGGGGTCAAGCTCAGGTTTTTTAATCAGGAGTTAATAACTGCTAATTTAAAGGATTTAGGGACATAGCCAGTGCTAAGGGAAGAATTGATTCTATCTAAAAGTGGTTTAATTACTCCAGGATAAATCTGTTTAAGGAAACATGAAGCTACAGGATCTAATATGCAGGTTGATGAATTGGCTGAAGAGATTAATGACGCTAGTTCGGTCTCTCTAAGGGGAGTAAAACATTCTAAACATTGATCTGATCTTGCTATATTATCATCTACAGGGTTCATTATAAAACTGTCTGGTTTTAATTTATTAGCCTGAATTTCACATCTAATATGTTCAATCTTATCAGTGAAAACATTCATGAACTCTTCACTGCTATATAATGATTGTGACTGAGTGTTTCTCTCTGTAGTGCTTTTATTTCTAGTTAATTTTGCTACTGTGTTGAATAGAAATCTGGAATAGTTTTTGTCTCCTATTAAGGTTGAGCGAGAGACTTTTCTAGCATCACTAAGAGATTTTTTTTTTCCGGAGGTGGGTTGTTTCTGATCCTGACCTTTCCTGTCTTCATGTTTCAGGTCTCGGACAGTCGACTCTCGGTGGAGGTCTGACTTTAGGAGGGTTGCTCTCATCCTCCACAGCGGCCACGGCTCCTGTTGCCACGGCGCCCAGCGTAGGTTTGGGTGGAGTCGACTTCAGCGCCTCGTCCGAGAAGAAAAGCGATAAATCATCTGGCGCTCGGCCCGAGTGAGTTTACAAAAAAACCGTACACATGTGGCCTGCATGCTTTTCTCACTCTGCTCTAATTGGTCATAATTTATTGTTTTTTTTTTTTTTTTTTTTTTTTTTTTTTTTTTTTTTTTTTTTAATTTAATTTCCTGTAGAGACAGTAAAGCACTGAAGGATGAAAACCTGCCTGCTCCAATCTGCCAAGATGTGGACAACTTCCAGTACGTTCTCTCAGTCTTCTTGTTTTCAAGTTCAACGTCGATTAAGAAAGTTGGAAGCATTTAGTTAAATGTAATTTAGGCTTTTCTGCCCGTCACGTCCTCAACACACAGAATGAGCGAGTCTTTAAAGCGTTCAGACCGGCGCTGATTCCTCCGCCACAAAGAAAAGTAGTTCCGTCTTGCATGTCCTGTTGCTATGCAACAGAATAACAGCACTGGGTTTCTGAAATGTTTGAGTCAAACCGAACCAAGTTTCAGAAACACTGCTTTTCTTTGTTTACGTTAGTTAATTAGTTCGTTAGTTCTTATGTGTAAATTTACACACACTCGGGAGCACAAGTAGGTTATTAATGTTAATTGGCAACTAAATATAATTTGTCATGTCTGTAAATTATAAATAAATAAATACAACGAGTGGGTTTTTCGTGCACTTCTCATCGTGTGTGTGTGTGTGTGTGTGTAGGAAGTTTGTGAAGGAGCAGAAGCAGGTTCAGGAGGAGATCAGCCGCATGTCTTCTAAAGCCATGGTGAAGGTGCAGGACGACATCAAGAGCCTAAAGCAGCTGCTGTCGGTGAGCGCCAGTGGACTGCAGAGGAACGCCCTGTCTATAGACAAGCTGAAGATGGAGACGGCGCAGGTACAGAACACCCAGACGCCCGTGTCTACTCCTCAACTCTTACGTTTAAAATAAAGACAAACGAGCAGTTTGACGTCGGACCCTTTTTCTCGTGACGAAATGGAATAAAAAACCGATATCTAAATAACTTTATTTTCGGCGCGTCTCAGTTGAGCCCAAACTGTTTTCGCCGTTCTTCGGAGAGTGACGTTTATCTGTCCCGTGTCTTTCCTGTGAAGTCTGTAAGTTAATGTTAAATCTATTGTTCTCCCCTGTAGGAGCTGAAGAACGCTGACATCGCGCTGAGGACCCAGAAAACTCCTCCTGGACTTCAGCATGAGAACACGGCACCCTCGGAGTGAGTCACGATCTCTAACCATGATAACGATCCATAAAAAGATGAGATAATATCCATAAAGCACTGCCGCAACCTCGTAACTGATCAGTCCAACGCTGTTAGAGATGCGGCTCATGACAACAATCACGACGACTGCGGAACGTTTGAAGAGATGATTATCTAGTATGTGTGTATTAACTGTGTGTGTGTGTGTGTGTGTGTAGTTATTTCCGGGCTCTGGTGGAGCAGTTCGAGGTGCAGTTACAGCAGTATCGCCAGCAGATCGAGGAACTGGAGAACCATCTGACCACACAGAGCAGCGGTCCTCACATCACTCCTCAAGGTAGTACAGTTCGAAAAGTTAGCACACCCCTTCCTTTAAACCTTTACATCGTTTAATTCACTTCTAATCTGATTTCTAACGTTAATCAGAACAGTGATGTTCTAACATCTGTGTGTACAGATCTGTCTCTGGCCATGCAGAAGCTCTACCAGACGTTCGTGGCTCTGGCCGCACAGCTGCAAGCCGTTCACGAGAACGTAAAGGTACGCGTGTAGTGTAAATCGTCTAGAGTGCCGTAACGGATACAAAATTTTAACTGGTGACAGAAATCCCAGCGCTGCTCTTTAGGTTACGTCCCGTGTTTTTACCCCTCGCTCACTGTGCTGACTCTCTTCTGCCCCCTGCAGACGTTAAAGTACCAGTACCTGAGCTACAGGCGGGCTTTCCTGGACGACTCGACAGACGTGTTCGAGTCGAAACGAAGCGCCAGCCGGAAACTGCAGAGCGCCCCGAGAGTCACCACCGGCCCTACGCCCTTCGGCTCTGTCCCAAACGCCGCCGCCGTGGCCATGGCTGCCACGCTCACGCAGCAGCAGCAGCCCGCTCCAGGTCTGACCGCCTTCAAGTTCTAAGACCTCTAACTGACCTCTAGGCTGTGAGCGAGACAGACACAGAGAGGGAGAGAGCGAGCGAGCGAGAGAGAGTTAAAGTCAGAGCGAACATGATAGACGTATAGTTTCAGTTACCGTATTCTGACTTTTTTTCTTCCTTTTTTCCCCCTTTTCTGAAGAAACACGGCACTTATGATGGAACGAACACAGCTCTACGTTTTGTCTTCATTTCACATTTTAAATGTAGGCAGAAGAGATTAAACTGCACTGTCTTTGTATTTAATTTACTATTTATTATTATTATTATTATTATTATTAAACTAATCCTGTAACCTGTAAATAAATAGCAGTCAATAACAGGGTACTTAAAAGGTGCCCGTGTGGAACTGGTGCATAAACTAATCCCAAAATAATGCAGATGTTGCCTTTCACAAGCTTAATACTCTCAATCAAATATCAATGAGTGTTTTTCTTCTTCTTGTTTTTATAATCGAGGTTTTAATGAATAAATAAACGTTTTGGTGTTTTTAGATAGAGGGCTTTAACAGCACTAATGTAGCGATCGTTGCACTATTCTTATACTCATAAACACGTCGTCCTTCATCCGAAAATTGTTTACGTCAGCGCACGAGACGCCGAGGCGTTTCGGAGAGTCGGATAAACGCAACGTGTTCCGGGCGACGGTTCCGCGTTAATTCAACGGCTGCGCTACATGGTCCTAAAACACGCGAGATATTATTCGGATTGTTCACAACGTTCAGGTTTGTTAAATTCCAGTGCCATATAAAAAAAAAAAAAAAAAAAAAACACATACAGGAAAAAAAAACATTTTGTCATGGGAAAAGAAGGAGAGAGGAAAAAAAAGAAATGTCTGGTGTATATAAGTTTTACAAATTAAATAAAAGAAAACAATAGGGGTTTTTAAACCCGGAGTAATCTTTGAAAAAAGTTGCGATGTAATTTATTGCAAGTCGTACAGTATTGAGTGAGATTTAACCATCCTCATCTCTGCTGTGATGTCATCAGTGTGCGACGACTCCTTTAAACGGTTCTCTCGTCGTTTTGGACCGTACGCACGTCAACGTGTTTATCAACGAACGTTATTGTTTAGCGGCTCAGCAGCAATAGGCGCACACTGATGATGTCAGAAGGGGATGGATTAAACGTCCTTGACCTACAGCTCATGATGATCACATGACGTGTTCCAAGACTTGTTTTCTTTTCCTTTTTTTTTAAATTTTTTTTTTTATTCGAGCCGGAATTATATAAATACTAAATTAGTATTTTTCTCTGCGTGCTTTTCCCAATATTCCGACATCCCTGATATTCACCAGGATAAGCGTTACGCATATTTATAAATCGTTTTAATATAACTCATTAAACTTATAAACGTGTCCAGAGCTGAAAACGCATCGTTCCGTTTAATCGGTCTCTTAAAGCGCACCTAGTATGGGTTTCCTAATATTACCTTTACTGTAGCGTACGATAAGAGTTATCTGAAACGAGTCGTTAGTAATTCCAGATTTACTTCCTGTACAGACCTACAAAGGTTTGTAGTAACAAGCCCCGCCCCTGGTGCTGATTGGCTGCTCGCTGACAAAGGTAGACCAGTCAGAGCAGAGTATGCTCTCTGAAAGGAGGAGTTAAGAATGAATCATTTAGAAAGGATTAGAGGCGTTTGTGAACGTAGGGGGCG
>JAFFST010045752.1:15000-16719 GCA_022414735.1 Noturus placidus | reverse complement strand
TTTTTTTTTTTTTTTTTTTTTTTGCTCCTCGCAGTTATGTACTTGGTCGTTTTTCACCTCTGCTTCATCTTGTTCGTTTGGTCTTATTGGAAGACCATCTTCACCAGACCAACAAATCCATCCAAAGAGGTAAGAGCAATTGTAAATAAATAAATAAGTTGATGGTAATGCCGTTTGACTACGAAGATGAACATGTAGGCCTAGAACATTTTAAAAAAGAGGTTGTTCCTGCTCACTCCTGGAGAAATTCTGACTCATCCCGTTCTTTCGCGGCGTAATCCTTACCGATCCCACGCATTCCCAAAGAAATCCTGACCAATCCCACACGTTAATGAAGAAATCCTGACCAATCCCACACGTTAATGAAGAAATTTTGACCAATCCCCATAAAATCCCGACCCGTCTCGCTCATTACTGATTCGAGTCGGACCAATCCCGAGAAATCGGAGAAATTCTGATCGGACTCTCACACTATGTGGTGTAAAAGTTTGTGTGTTCGTGTCAGTTCTGTTTACCCAAAGCTGAGAAGGAGCTTTATGAGAAAGAAGAGCGTCCAGAGACCCAGCAGGAGATCCTGAAGCGAGTGGCGAGCAGTCTGCCGCTCTACACGCGCACCGGCGCCGGAGGTGAGACACTTTCCGTCACAGTCCTGACCAATCGAATCAAAACGCGTCTGACAGACAATGTAATAATAATAATTATTAATATAATAATAATAAATGATTGCATATTCTGTCCATATAGCCATCCGGTACTGTGACCGGTGCCAAGTTATAAAACCCGACCGGTGCCACCACTGCTCCGCATGCGACATGTGAGTTAAAGCCACGACTCTGCAGATGACTCTCAAAAAAACATTTTAATTAGAAATTATGACGTGATGTTATAGCAAAATCATCAATGTTGTGGTTGAGCAGGGGTTGATGGTGATGATTAATAAGCAACACTGGGGGTTGAGTGGGGGTGTAACTATATTTCCAGCCATGATTTTATTTGCGTTACTCACTACACGATTCCTGAATCATAAACGGTGCGAACTTATGAATGTTCTTGTCTGTATAAAACTAAATAAATGACAAATGGCTACAAACAGAGGTTTAATATTGTAAACAAAATGAGCTCCAGGTTCACCGAATTCTTAAAAAGAAATCCCTACGTTTATAAATTCTCCCAAATGTTTTGATTGAATAAACACACAGACACTGACCCGGGGAACCTGATCGACTGGATCATAACGAGCTCCGCGGCAGAGCCGGAGCCGTCGTCTTAACCCGAAATAGAGCTCCAAAGTCGGCTAAAGTGACGGTCATGTGCTGTGTTCTAACCTGCTTGTTTTGGGGTTTGGTCTTAAAAGCGTAAGAGGTGGAGTAAATAAGGCAACGTGAATGACTGACAGCAGAAATACAGCATACAGAAATGCTTATTTTCTTGTTTAATTGTTCACGATGTTTAAGAATGAGCATGTCATTTAACGTGTAACAGGTGCGTGTTGAAGATGGACCATCACTGCCCGTGGTGAGTGAAATCACCTGGCGTTTCTAAAGGAAGTCTTGCGCTTGATGTGTATTTCTCAACGCTACAGTTTCCCCCCCCCCCCCTTCCTCCATGACAGGGTGAACAACTGTGTAGGGTTCTCCAATTACAAGTTCTTCATCTTGTTCCTGGCCTACTCGCTGCTGTACTGCCTGTTCATCGCTGCCACGGTTCTGCAGTACTTCA
>JAFFST010045752.1:0-10000 GCA_022414735.1 Noturus placidus | reverse complement strand
TCCGAGTCGTCCGTTTAAGCACGGATTATTTTGTAAATAAAATGTTAGTTTTCTAATGAAAGAAATGAATACGTCGGCGCGGTTATAAACGATTAATCATACACCTTCAGATCAAAAGGTTTTTAAGATTATGAGAAACATTTCAGTCAAGTGTCCACAAACTTTTGACTGGTAATGTGTGTGTGTGTGTGTGTGTGTATATATATATATATCTCACCCATAAAAATTAAAATGTTCTGTCTCAATATTAAATGGCGTATTTCTGGGTGGATAACAGAAGAGACGCTGCACTGGAATAAAAGTATTATGAGAGTTTTATATAAACTGTATATTTGAGGGGGAACAATTTAAAATTGCATTTAACTTTTGGATTAAATATGAAAATACGCAGATAAGCCATGTTTCTAAATATTGACACAACTAGACGCTCCTTTTTATTCTACTAAAATGGTTCAAGTTGGACTTTAAAAAAAGTTTATTCCTTATTAAAGTTGAAAATTGTCCTCTAATGTTGGAACGTTGCGATTTTCGGGATGTGTGTTTTAAAATCAGTGTTTCACGTGTTATTTGAAATGATTGAAAAGCAGTATTGATTATGATCTTGTAGTCTTGATTATTATGATTATCGTGATGTAGATTAACGGGAGCCATTTTAGAAATGTGGGGGTTTCGGAACGCCGCTGAAGCGAAACAGCGGCGTGGGTGGAGTTATTAGGGCGATGTGGTTGGATCATGTAACGAGTCTCATATTTAACAAACCGGTTTTTTTCTGTACAGATATCAATATCTCATGAAGGACAGGAGTTAAAAGCTGGAAAGAACTTTAAAGTGCACCTATTATGGTTTTTTTCAGATATTACCTTTTATGTCATGTGACGTCTACGTCGCTGTTTGTGAACGTAAAAACGTCTGCAAAGTTCCACAAATCAAAACACACGACAAACAGAGTTCTCGACTCCCAGAAGAAGGAATCGATTCTGAACCGCTGAAACGAGTCGTTCGTGATTCCAGGCTCACTTCCTGTAATAGCCTACGTCGGTTTGTAACAATAAGCCCCGCCTCTCATCTTCATAGACTGCTTGCTAACACTGGTAAACCAATCACAACAGACTGGGATGTCTGACGAATTAGAGCATGCTCTCGGAAAGGAGGAGTGTAGAGTGAATCCTTTAGAACGGATCATTGAACGAGTCGTTTGTGACACTGCGGGGAAAAGGTCACGCTGCAGTTTACATGATGAGCACGTTAAAGTGTTCGGACGCATGGAAATCTATCATATGAGAGCTTTAAAACAAAATTACGCACATTTCAAACCCCTAATAGGTGTGCTTTAAACAAGTGTCATTTGTGTATGAGTCGACTCTTTGAGTCAACTCTTTTAGCTGAACATCGAGAGCTATTTTTTTTTGTAGATGTAGACGATGCCTTGACGCCTGTTGCGTAATCATGGAAACGTCTTTCCAACATCCGAGATGTTCGCATTAAATCGACTCGTTGTCAGTAAGTGATTTATATCAGTCGTGGTCACGGTGACGTTCCTCGCGTTAATGAAGTCAAATTAAACTCAGAACTTGTCGTTCATTTTGTATAATATTTCAGTCTTTGAGGACAGAACACGTTACGAATGTGTCACGTCTGATGTTTTAGGTTTATCGGTATGACGCTGTAGAACAAATTTAGACGCTCGTTCTATGGCTGAGTATCCCCTCCGAAAGTATTGGAACGGCAAGGCCAGTTCTTTTGTTTTTGCTAAGAGAATGATGAATATTCGACGATAGATCAGAGTTTCATCTCTCATTTGCTGATCTTTAAACGTCGACGTGATGAACGCCTTGGAACACGGCACCTATCGTATCAGACCACCCTGTTTTTAGGTGAGCAAAAGTATAGGAACAGATAGTCTTGACGTAGACGCTTAATGTTCGGTTGTATATCCGTTACTCGCAGTAACTGCATCGATCCTGCGACTCACTCACTCACTCACTCCAAACTGTTGGTTCCTTCTTCTGTGAAGCTTCTCCAGGTTTTTACTGCAGCGTCTTTCGGTGGTTGTTTGTCTCGGAGGGTTTCTCTCTTCAAAACTCGAATCAGAACGTTCCTTATTTTTAAATAATAATTCCCGTTTATTTATATATATATATATATATATATATATATATCTCAAATCCGTCTCCTTATCTGCATTCCGTAATCTAGAACTCTACTCCAGAATTTAACCTCCAGTCAAAACATCGATCACATTGTGACGTGTAAATTGTAAATGAAGTGTGTTCCAACCCAAAGCGTAACATTGTGTAAGTGATGAGGCTTCGTGTGAGCGTCCACGTTTTTATGCACGTTCATAATGCTGCTGGTCTTACGAAAAGATTTGTTTACATCCAAATATTTCTTTTTAGATCTATATGTAGTTATATAGGCTGCGTTGAGTCGTACGGTCGAGTGCAAAAGTTTACACACCCCACTTCTGAAGTGTTTTATTGGACGTATCGTGTGTGTTTCTTTTCAGTGATCTTGTCCCCGAGCTTTGGGCGTTTTTGAGTCTGTCTTTTCTGGGATGTTTTGTGTGTCTCCTCCAGGTCCATGAAAGCTGAGTGTTTTAGTGGTTTCGAGCATGTGGGAGCTGTCCGTCCCCCCCCCCCCCTGAATCCCACTGATTCATATCTCGACGATTATGAGGTCGAACTTGTCTGAGCTTTTCCCGACGCCGCAAAGTGAAAATTATCGTACAAAAAAACAAAGTGGAGATCTTTTTATATCACACAGGAACTTGGGATTGTAGTTGTAATAGATTTCCCGCCATTTTGCGATGATATTGCGTTAATCATAATTATTAGGGTTACACTGTGTAGGTAAGGCGGCGAGGCGATATTCGACGATACCACTGAATCCGCTACGATTTCACACTTCGAATCGGATTAGTCTCCTCTGTTCAAATCTGGTGGAGGTGATGATGATGATGATGATGTAGAGACGCTCGCCTGTTCAGTTATTTACACTTCAGCTGAAAAATATGAATCAATTTTATTTTTTTTCCCCCACCAGTAATTTGTCCTTTTTTGTTAATCATTTAAGATAGATGCGTCGATTCCGTTCAGCCGTTGCGTTTCGATGCATCGATCCAGATCCTTGACCGTTACACCCCTGTGAAAGTGATTTACTGAACAAAACACACACACACACACACGTGATCGATAAAGCTTTTAAAAACATTAAACAGTGCGTCAACAACTTATTGCGAGTCCTGTAAATAAAACAACTACAGAAGGATACAAACTTTTGAGCGCGCTAGTCAATATTCTTCCCGACGTACAGTCGGTTATTGTAATATTTTATTCGGAGAGTCTTTTGTGTGTGTAAGTAAAATATAGAGGGTTTTTTTTCCCCCAAATTGAGGGGGGTACTAACTTTTGCACTCGACCGTGCATGTCAGGCTCGTTAGTTTAATATCTGACCTTGGTTATTTAAGGCTGTTGTGTTTTGTTTTGCTAAATAAAGGGCTGAATCTCGGAGCTCAGAGTGTTTACAGCAGGAAAGTTCCTCTGTGTGCTCACGCTGAAGCCCAGAAACACCAAGGACACCTAATCCTTTTTTTATTTTTTGATTTTATTTTGATTTTATTGAATTTATTTGACTTTTCTGTGTTCAGTGTCAGTGCTGTCAGTAACGCTGTAACGCTGCTGGTGCCCGGGGTATATATTTTTTTTTTGTTTTGTTTCGTACCGTCTGGTCAGGTGTTTAATCTATAAATTATTGAATATCCCAAGTGCAACCATGTTTAGGAAGGGGTGTGTGTGTGTGTGTGTGTGTGTGTGTGTGTGTGTTGTGTTTGTGCGTCAGGAAGCTCGCTGGAGAAATAAAGGTGTTGAATAACAGAAACCGGCGTTCACACTAGCACGCGACGAAGCGTTCGTTTTCTGCGTACGCGTGCGACAACCGAGCCACGATTTCCTCAGTTCTATGCAAATTAGGTATGACACCGTAAAAGAAGCGACAAATCCGAAAGCGACCGGCGTGAACGCTTCCTCGGATCGATCTTACGCCGCGTGTGGTCCGGTCCGACGTTCCTTCAGTCCTGCGCTCACTGCTGCAGTTTCCTAGGAGAAAGAGAAACACTTGGAACACTCCGTGATTTTAATCCGTCGTATAAAACGTGCGTAGAGACCGTCGGTGCGTCACTTAGCCCGATGTGCTAAACGAAGCCGAGAGCGGAACACGTTTTCACGCTGATTTAACGATTTCGTTTGGGTTTATCTCGTTAGCGTTGCACGCGATACAAATCTAGGGTTCTCATGGATGAGCGGGACACGCCCACAAGCCACAGCCCGAGAAGTGACGCAAGCGATTTGTCACGCTGTAGTCTGAACGTACGATCGGAGCGTACAGAATATTACAAGTTTGTATTCGTTTTTTTTTTATTTTATTTTTGTGTTCCATGTTCTATAAAAAACAAACCCAGTAAGGGGTGTGAATCAACACGCCACACGCTCGGCTCCGCCCCGCCTCACAACGCACAACACCGATGTAGAGATTTCCGAGCTTAGAATGTTGAGAAACATTAAACTGATGTATTTTTCTACGAATCCAAATAGGAAGGGAAACAATAATTGTAGGCTGTATGATGCAGTAAAGTGTAAAGAACAGCAGATCTCGTACCTCGTCAGGTCTCAGTTTTCTGTTGGTTGTTGTCGGGGGGTTTTTTTCACCCGTAAACGCTGCCGTAAAGTGTTTTTTTTTTTTTTTTTTTTTTCCCCCCCCTGAAATCCGATACGTTTAAACCGGGTCTTTTTGCCCTTTTTTTTTCTTTTTTTTCGTTCCATCTTGCTTCCTCCTTCAGTCGCTGCACTGATTATTTTATTTATTTAACGTTCGATAGAGCCGTTTTCTTCCTTTTCCACCTTTTATAAGCCATACTGAATTCTCAATTCTGAACTTTTCAAGTACTCTTACTTTGGACCATTTTTTATTTACTTTTTACTACAAAAAAAGAGGGGCGAGGAGGAGGAGGAGGGAGGGGGGGGGTTCCCCTCCTGTGGGGTTCCCTCCTGTGGGGTTCCCTCCTGTGGGGTTCCCTCCTGTGGGGTTCTATGGCATGTAGAGTAGCTTATATTTGTACCCTGCTGATTGATTTTTGTGTTTTGTTTTTTTGTCATGTTTCAGGATTTACACAGAATATTGAAAATACTGTAAGATGTTGATCTCACGTCTATTTTTCTCGTCTGATTAATTTGAATCTTGATATTTTGTGAATGAAGTACTTGCTTATTATGTCAACATGACTAAAATTAAACGTGCTTTTTATAGGAGAAAAAAAAAGAGGTGTGTGTGACTGTGAGTGACCCTGAACTCTGTTCAGCTCACCGACACTCGGGCCATTGAACTCGTCTTACACATCAGAAGTGAGGAATGTAAAATAATCTCTTGCTTCCACATGTCTCTGGGTTTTTGTGTCGACTCATCAGAGCTAAATGTGTGGGAAAGTACCTAAACTTCTGATTTTTTTTATTTTGTGTTTCTTTTAAAATGATTTTATTTTTAATCTGTGCTATTTTCTATTTTAAAACTGATTTTTTTTTTTAAAGTTCTGTATGAAAACACAAAAAAATTGATGTATTTAATTCCAGTGAATATTATTGAACAAACTCAAATCAGGTATTTTTCCATCTATCTTCTATAGCGCTTTATCCTTCAGGGTCACGGGGGAACCTGGAGTCTATCCCAGGGAGCATCGGGCACAAGGCGGGGTACACCCTGGACAGAGTGCCAGTCCATCACAGGGCACACTCACATACACACTCACATACACTACGGACACTTTAGACACGCTCATCAGACTACCATGCATGTGTTTGGACTGGGGGAGGAAACCGGAGAACCCGGAGGAAACCCCGACACACGGGCAGAACATGTAAGCTCCGCCCACACACAGTGGGAATCGAACCCCTGACCCTGGAGGTGTGAGGCGGACGTGCGAACCACTAAACCACCGTGCGCCCGCCATGTGTTTTAGTTTTATTTATTAATTACTTTCCAGTTTGTTCATAAATAAGGCGGTGGAGAACAGCATGAGCTTATTATATTACACACAGTAAAAGCGTTCGGTAGGAAAGCAGAGCACATCCTGTCTGTAAAGAATAATAAATAAAGATTAGTGTTGTCTACCTGACATGTAGCTGCATGAAACACCTCCAGGTGAATCTTTGTGGTTTTACGTGTGAAGATGATCGCTTGAATGATGTCCTGACTTGCTCTAAGAGTGGCGTTGTAGTGCTTCAGATCATTTCCATTATTTCAGAAAGGGTTTTATCGAGCAGAGTGAAGTTGTGGCGTGAAGCTGGGATTCGAGCTGCGTTCACACTGACCTACAGGATCATTTATTCATTTCAGAGTGCACAGATGAAGCGGCGGGAGAAAAAAAAACAAAACAATAGAAACCATCACAGAAATTCTAATGGTTTCCACTAAAGCTATCAATACAAACCAATACAAACAATTAAAACCATTACCATGACCATTATTGGTCCTTAATGGTAACCACTAGACATAAAATAGTAGTATTGGATTTGGATGTGTTCATTCCTGGTTAAATAAATGAATAGACTTGATTATATTCTGACTTTAGAAGGCAATGATTTACCATTAGAGACTCAGTAAAACCAATACAATTCCCATTATAACCAGTATAACCAGTAGGACTGTTTAGATGGATTGTAACAGCTGTGAGGACATAAGGGTCAGTCGAAAAGTAGAGAAAATAAAGAATGTTTTATTTATATCATACAAAGCGACCAGAAAAAACACAACAACGACGACATATTGTATAACAAAGGAAGGAGTTAGTGCCATCTTGGACATGTTGGAGCTGGAATCACGTGACACTCACGGACCAATCACAGGATGATCTGAAGTTAGCGTCTCGAACTTCGCATTGTGAAGGAACGCATTAGTTGACATTAAGAGGACATTTAACCAATTACATATTTGATTGATTTGGTCATGTGCTGGTCTGATGTTCTGTCAACGATTCTGTCGTAGCAGGAAGACATTCTGGAAAGTACTAGCGATGACGGACGAGATTATGAAACGAATCGGCTCTCTGAATCGGCTCTTTCACTTGAACGTTGAGAACCGACTCCCATATACGAGACGATTTTCAACCTCTTTTTATCTTTTGTTGTAGATGAAAGTTGTTATTTTGCAGTGTAATTTAACCAAAGAATTAAAAGAAAAGGGTACTTTCTGACATCTGGGCTGTTTGTTTGCATATTAACGTGTGTTTGACTCTTATCTGGGTGAACGATTCAGCATGACATGGAGGATATCGTATTTATTTGTTTAATCCAATACAAAATGATGTTATAATGTTTTTTTAAAAGTAGATTAAGATCGAATGGAACAATTCCAGCTATAAGGAGTCAAAATGTCACAAACGTTGCCCTGTTTGCAGAAAATAAAGACAAATGAGCTATTCAGGAGCTTAAAGAGTCGACTCTTTTTGGTGAGTCAAATGACTGAAAAGAGTGTAGATTTCCATCACTAGCAGTTTGACCACATATAAATTACAAAAAACGCCATCACACTTTTTAGGGAATACCTTTCTCCCAAACAGTAGTAAAATAAATAAAAAGAAATAAGCTAATAGTCATTTTCATATTGAATCATTTATGTATTGGACATGACATAAACTAGGCCAGTGGTTTTCAAAGTGGGGGCCGCCAGGGGGCGCCAGGAAGCCTCAATAATTTAGTGTGAAAAATAAATTCTTACTCTCAGACAACCACACACACACACACACACACACACACACACACACACACACAATTCCTAATGTAATGTAATGTAATGTAAAGATGTAAGATGTAATTATTAATAAAAAGGGGGAAATATTCAGAAGTCCGTATTTTTAATGTGTTTTAAAGACATCTTGCAAAAGGGGGCGTCGGTCACATGTTAATGCCATTTGGGGGCCTCGCCCTGGAAAAGTTTGGGAACCCCTGAGCTAGACTACTTAGCAGATCCTCATTAAAATACGGTTATAGCTTGTATTAACATCAGGATTTGAGTTTTTCCTTCTTTTGAAGTGCACATGCTAAATACTATCAATGTAAATGTTAGGAGATGTGTTTGAGGACTGCAGCGCGCGCTGTAAAGTGTATTCACACTTTAATTATTTCCATGAATAAACATTATATTTATATTTGTGTCAGAGACGAGATGTCACGTCTGCATGTTTCTATCTCATTTATATTCATTATTCATCATTTAAAGAGCATGCATTCTGTCCAGTTTGTTTGTCTGTTTGTTTGTTTGTTTGTTTGTTTGTTTGTTTGTTTGTTTTGCATTGTGTCTACAATGTTGTTGTTTTTCCATTCTTTCAGTTTCTTATTCTCTGATGTTAATGCATGTACAATGGAGATAAAACACTTCCACGGTTGAAAAGGGTGGGGGGAGTGGGGGAAGTGGGGGGCCCGCACAGCTGATACCACATGACCACCGACACCCTGATCCCCCCCCCCCCCCCCCTCTATTTATAGTGTCTCCATGGAGTCGCTTCATGTGATGCGGGGTTTGAGGAATGAACCCGAACCTCCAGCATTCCCGACTCCCACAGCAGACTGCACGACCCCAT
This sequence comes from Noturus placidus, assembly GCA_022414735.1. Taxonomy (NCBI): domain Eukaryota; kingdom Metazoa; phylum Chordata; class Actinopteri; order Siluriformes; family Ictaluridae; genus Noturus; species Noturus placidus. The sequence continues at coordinate 1,374 of JAFFST010045752.1, read as the reverse complement.
CCCATTCCGAGGGGTTCGGGTTGTACTGGGTCTAGATTTCTACTTAGAACCTTCAGAGCTCATCTGGGGGTTGGTTCGGGCGCGTGCAGGGGCGGGACTGTGCAGGGAGACGTGGGGAAATAACCACGCGGTTATTCATCTTCAGTGGACCACAGTTTCAGATCAGATCAGATCAGATCAGTGCGGCTTTGTTGAGGAACACGGGCTGAGGTCTGATTATTGTTCTGATCTGCGTGTGAAAGTGAAACAGTAAAGAGGTGCAGGATGGACGGAACCAACAGAACCGACCCGACATGCACACAAGAACCGCCTCTGGCTATCGAGGTGATCAGACGTAAGTGGTTGTTTTTTGTATTTTTGTTTTTTTTTTTAAACTTATTTAAAAATACTGTGCATGAACACAGACTTGCACTTAGGAGGAAAATCTAAGCAAGAAGCATCTGGATCGGGACCGGGTTCTGCAGGTTTAACTCCAGAACCATCAGATTCTGCCCGGGTTTTTTTTCTTCCCGTGTCATTTAGTTAAAGTGTGAAAGTGCTTCTTGAACTCAGGTTCCAGTTTAACATTTAACACATTTAACACATTTAACACATTTAACAGACGGGTGACGCTTAATTATTACAACCTTCTGTTGTGTAGAAAAACAAACAACAACAAAACACAAAGAGAAAAAAAAAGAAGAAGAAAAAAGTGTAGACTTCTGTTTGTAATCGAGTTTTGGTCATAAGCCAATTGTGCTCTCTCTCTCTCTCTCTCTCTCTCTCTCTGTCTCTCTCTGTCCCTCTCTCTGTCTCTCTCTCTCTCTCTCTCTCTCTGTCTCTCTCTCTCTCTCTCTCTCTCTCTCTCTCTCTGTCTCTTTCTTCTCTCTCTCTGTCTCTCTGTCCCTCTTTCTGTCTCTCTCTCTCTCTGTCCTGTCTCTCTCTCTCTGTCTCTCTCTGTCTCTCTCTCTGTGTCTCTTTCTCTCTCTCTCTCTCTCTCTCTCTCTGTCTCCTCTCTCGCTCTCTCTCTCTGTCTTCCTCTCTCGCGCTCTCTCTCTCTGTCTTCCTCTCTCGCTCTCTCTCTCGCTCTCTGTCCCTCTTTCTCTCTCTCTCTCTCTCTGTCCTGTCTCTCTCTCTCTGTCTCTCTCTCTCTCTCTCTCTCTCTCTCTCTCTCTCTCTCTCTCTGTCTCTCTCTCTCTCTCTCTCTGTCTCTCTCTCTCTCTCTCTCTCTCTCTCTCTCTCTCTCTCTCTCTCTCTCTCTCTCTCTCTCTCTCTCTCTCTCTCTCTCTCTCTGTCTCTCTCTCTCTCTCTCTCTCTCTCTCTCTCTCTCTCTCTCTCTCTCTCTCTCTCTCTCTCTTTCTCTTTTTCTCTCTCTCTCTCTTTTTTTCTTTTCTC